>JBBPTS010000483.1:0-15390 GCA_038094235.1 Fistulinella staudtii
CTGGATATCACATTTGAAGTCGGAAGACGACCTATTTCCGAACTTATCACTCCTCAGGCTCAAATGGTTTCCTCCCAGAAACACTATGAATATAGATCTCAATGTTGTGACCCCCTTTTTTGCGACTGGACTGAGAGATCTGGAATTCGACATCGTTGCCAGTGAATTTCCATCTGACATGTTGATGGAAACCTTTCTCGAGAATGTGGCATCCCGCTGTTCAAAGTTGAAGAATCTCCGCATCTACGCAGCGGGAAAATCACAACACCATATAGACCTCCTCTCATGGTTTATATGCCACTTCAATTCTCTCAAAGGGCTCAGCTATCAGGGTCCTATCAGTGCAGGCGCTATGCTGCATCTCATCACGTCTACCACCTTTCAGGAATTGAGCCTGGCACCGGACAACTCACTTCGCCTGCTTCAGATTCCCGAACTTTCATACTTGTCTTCCAACACCCTCCTTTGCAATATCAAGAACTTGGCTCTCGTGGTGGACGAACTCCGTTGGATAGAGCCACTCTTTCGTCCCAGAGAACAAAAATTCCACGAAATTGAGCTGTTCCTCCGCAAGGTGGAGTCTGCCACTGACTTGGGGTCACTTTTCAATTTAATCACAGCAAATTCGGGACCGGGAGTGCCCCCTCTGAGTGAGCTTTCTATTTACAACAGCCGAGTTCGCCTCGAACACCTCACGACGTCAATACAACAGTCAACACTTCCACTCAAACTTCAAACTTTTCAATCCCTAACTCGACTTGGAAATCTCCAGAAGTTGCATCTTTGGCTAGATAACCCAACATCCATTAGCGACGCCGAGTTGACAGATCTGGCGCTCAACTGGCCATTCCTTCGATCTATCGAGCTGGTTTGCACTTGTGAGATCTTTCTGGTGCTTGACCGGCAGACTATAACGTTAGAAGGGCTGGTATCCTTGGTTGCCCTTCTACCGTACCTACACCATATCGCTATGACCCTAGACGGTACGGACGTCCCCACAGAAATTCCAGAGGGATTCCAAGGTGCAAAGATCAAAACATTGTGTTTCCCCAATTCGCGGGTGAACGATCTGCGTTTGTTCACAAGGTTTCTGCTGACACACTTCCCGTCTGTGTCCACCATTCGTGCCGTCGACCGAATCGAACATGGGTCGGGTTTTGCACCGGCGTGCATCCCAGAGAGAAACGCTGAATATGTTCGCAAGTGGAGAAGGATAGATGATTTCCTAGCCAATCCAAGTCTAATGGAAGAGCATGATGAGGGCGGTAACTGAGACCGCGGTTAACAGATTACTCGAGTACTTCGATATGGAAATTTGGTACCCGAGTTAGATTCTGTACCTTGGACGGTGAACGTTGAGGGGGGGTCTGGGTGTGCGGGAGAGTTTCAAGGAACTAGCTGAATTTGCGACAACTAATGACATCTTCTCCCACCCTGACAACCCCATCCGTGACCAGAACAAACTGACAACACCGCAGACGACCCGTCAACGGTACAAACGAGCCGCTCTTGGCCACACAACCCCTGAATGAGTGGCCAGCAGCAGCGCAGGTGACACAAACACGTCAAACACGTCACTCCCGGCTCATACAACCTATCAACAATCGAAAACAATCCAAGCAACCATCCATGTTGCAAACGTGTTGCTCCTAGCCCTCACAACCCATCTGTGACCCAAACAAGTCACCCGGTCGCTATGTGTGCGCAATCTCGGCGCGCGACCATGTGCTCACTTGTTGTGTGCACTACCAGTCTAGTTATGCATGCAATCGCTTGTCTTGTATGCGCTACCCTCATTTGTATGGGCGCATTTTGCCCCAGTTGGACCACCATATACTTGGACCTCCGTACCATAGCGGACAAACCACCGAGCATTAAGTACACTGTGAGAATTGAAAGTTGCGTATGGATCACGAACGAACCCATATACTACTTGTCATCTCCGGATCAGTTACATGGATACTTATTTCCTCATTATGACAATATCATATGAGTAGCACGCGCAGAACAAGGAATCACGTAAGAAAACAGGAACGCAAAACAGTAAAGCAAGAATAGAATCAACTACACCTATAGGTGGGCATAACATCAAGCAAGCAAGAAAACAAGAACAAGATTGCACAACCTAACTTCAAGGAGAATCAGTTTTGATGAAGAAACAGTAGAAAAGCGATCATACTTTACCCGAACTAAACAATCTCCAACACCTTTACGCGCAGAAGAGCGAGTTTGTCAATGCTGTGTGGAATCCCAGGAGCCTCGACATTATCTTCAGTGGCGACGCGCTTAAATTTTCCATTCGACTGTTGCTCGAGAATGAGTGGATTGAATTTACGTCCGAGACGAGCGACCATGCGCAACGCCCGAGTGTATTTATCCGCTTGCACAGGAAATCCTCTATACAGCGAATGGGTTGAACACGCGTCCGCCGAGCCCGCATCGGAGCCGTCCTGATCTTCCTCGTCAAAGTTGAAGCTACCGAAATCCGTCGTGTCGGCTATTAATTCATCAGCAGGATCGCAAAGATCACGGAGCCAGGGGTGTACGAAGATGAGTCTCCGTGAGTTCCGAAGGGGTATGTTGTCTGCGGTCCTAAAGTCCACTTTTCCAAGCAATGGGACATGTGCACGATAGAAACCAAGTCCTCGCACGCTAAGTCTCGTAACAAAGAAGATGAAGCACGGGAGCTTCAGGACACCGTCGGAAAACGTTGGATAAAGGAGACGAGGATAGGTAATGCTATCATAGACCTCCAACACATTGTCTCTGGGTAAATCTGTGCGCAGTTGGGTGACCTGCGATTCGAATTCGCTGGTTTCCATGAGGGTGACGCTACTCTCTGGCTGACTATAAACGGCGATAGAATCAGGGAGAGCTGAGTTATACGTAGACGGCCTCCCAGTCCACGAAATGACAGATGTGTCTCCCGATCGATCGATGACGTCTGCCAACAGTTGTCCAAGTGCTGCCATTCCCAGGCCGTATTTCGGGGTGATACTGCTAGAGAATATTCCAATCAAGGAATACGCGTGGTCCTCCTCCAAAGTCGCATTGCGTGCCGACGCGAGACGCAAACTCTCCCGAACTCCTAGATCCCCTGGGCGGAAGCTGTCAATGATATTTGGCGCAATCCCCATGGTAACAGCTAGCTCCTCCTTGATGACAGAAGATTCTTTGTGGTTGGCGGACATATCGTTTAGATATAGCTCCCAGTTTTTGTTGTAAAACCGGACAGCTTTCGATGCTAGGAGTTCCTGATAGGTCCAAGCACGCGTCATCCATCGACTGTCGCGAAGAGTGCCATCTTGCCCCACATCTGAAAGATAGACGATGGTTTCTTCCGCCTCCGCGTACCACGTGTACATGGAAAGGATAGATTTGCTCAGAATTGCTTCGTTAGACTTTTCAATGCAGCATGTGTCCGACCAAGCCCATCGCCACGGTCCCTTGGCAACAACGCTGCAGAATTTGTGGAGCTTTTCGTTCAGTGGTTTATTCTCCAGCTTCATTATCCAGACTGAACCAAGATCGTTCACGTCTTGGTATTTGGGCTCGTCTCCATCCCAGGTATGGGAAAACATGACCCATCCAAAATATTTCCTGACAGTCTGCAAGATCGTAGTCGTAGTACCCGCTTCCACTAGGTCTCGGTACGTCTTATCCCACTTGAACATTCTGATCCGCTCTTCAACGCCACAGAGACGACCGGTAGCGACGTCGATGAGAATAAGTGGAGAGAGAGAGGTAACTTGATGGGTGGCGGCTTCGATACCCCTGAGTAACTCCTTTAGAAAGGGGTCGTTAACACTAACCTGCGCAATATTAGGAATACATCTCGGTACAAATACGATGTACAAGAGCCACATACAGTCTATTTCTCTTGCCACCAATCATACAGAGACTTACCCCCTAACACGACGTGCAATGACCACCAAAGAACGTTAGAAATAGATAAAACCGTGTAGCTCATTGTCACTCACTAGCTGCATCCATGATATTGTTGTTGTTAAAATAGTAAAAACGATGATAAAAACAATAACTCAGTCACACGTCAAATATGCTACTATTGAACACAACTAACTTTCTGGGGAGGTGAACAAATGTAATATCTATTGAGACTGTTGTCGTACCCAAGTAGACAGGATCACTTACTCGCTACATGGGGCGCGACAAGCACGATCCCCTGCGTGAGCCAGGAATGGCTATGATATAAGATGGACGATTACTCACTCGCTAGATGGGATTCAAAAATCACGACCCCTTAGCATCGAATGAAACCATGCATTACATTAGCACTCACTTCCTGGATGGGATACATCACACGATCCGCTTAGTCAGCCTAGTGTGAAATCATGCACTACAGATCACCCACTTCCTAAATTGTGTACACCAAGTAGTGTACCCAATGAGCTGGGTTTTGTAACCAAGCACTGAGTTACCACTCACATTCTAGTGCCAATGCGGCAAGCACCATCCACTTTGTCAGCCGGACATGAAATCCTCTTTTAAACGACCACATACTCGCTAGCCGTGGTCAGAAGAATATGATAAGCTTCATTAACAATGTGTGAATGCCTCCATCGAACCACTACTCACATGCTAGACCAGGGTCAAACAGAGCGGCGCGCTTCGTCAACCACGGATGCGATCATACGCCAGGCGATCACTTACTTCCTGGAGTGATTACATCCAGTGTAGTCTTATTCGTCAGCCACATGTAAAATCGCAAACCAGATTGGCACTGACAAGCTAGATGTCATGCGACACATGCATGCCCTTCTTCAACCATGGGACTTGTTCAAATTGCAAGCGATCACTTACTTCCTAGTTATGGTACAACTCGCTTCGTCAGTAAAACTCGGAATGATACGCCAGATATTTACTGACTTTCTGGGAGGACAAGCAAGGCCGTGATCATTATGAGCCATTCGTTAATTCAGATCTGAGACTACTACCCACAATCTAGATGTTTAGTAAACGTTATATAGACTATGAGGAAAGTTTGCTATGTGCAAGAGAAATGACGCACTTTCTACACCGTACGCGATATGCCCCCATGCTCCATGAGATGCTGCGAAACCTTGGAATTGGCCATCACTCACTTCCTGAATGTAAAACAAACAACGACTATTGTCAAAAATGTGCGAAGTTCTAATGTTACCCACTTACTTCCTAGATATGCACGAGACAGATTTGCCGCTCGTCAGAAGTTCACTCAAGCTTCGGCTATTAATCGCGACCTACCATCTCGAACAGATATCCTTGCTGGATTCAATTTTCTTCCTGATTCTAGAAAAATAGTGCGAGCGTTGGACTAGTGGGTGGGTAGCGTCGACTCATCGATTGATCGATCAAACAGCTTTTAATAAGTGCTAGACGTGACGTTACTAATTGTCACAGGGTCACGCATCTCCAACCACTGGGTGGGTTCGCCAGCTCACTTGGGCCTCAAGACACTGCGGCAATTGAGCCATGTTTATGTTTATTTTCTTTCCTCTTTAACGAGCACACATTGCTGATCAACAAAGTCGGAAGTGCCCACATCGTCGATCAGCGATGTTCATTCATCGCCCACTAACGAGCGCCCACCATACAATCACTTCATGGAATCATGAACTAACAGCGGGATCACCCACCAATGATCATTTGATCACATAGCCCTCTCTGTACTGTGATCAAGGCCAGTAGCAACATGAACCAAGCCTACTCGCTAGCGAGCTGTGGCACAGAGTTCGTATTGAAAGCAGCGGAGTTCGAACGCAGCAAATTTTTGGGGTGTTCGGTGTCCTACAGAAGTTAGCTGCCAGAAATAGTAGATATTCGCGATCCGGCTGGCGGTATTGCATAATCGCCACGCATTGATCGAGAATGTTCCACGTTGGGGCTGGTCGCAGAGACAAAGGGTACTAGTCATCAACAAGACAGGCTTGTAACGTTATTGTAGAAATGGAAGAAAAGAAGTCAGGGTTGTTTTCTGGCGTAGCCCGTTTATGGGTCTATAATCCTGGGTTATCTTCGACTAACTTCGCAGATGCAGGCGAATAAGCTGAGACATGGGCTTCAAGGATGAGAATCTGAACATACAAGCTGAAATTTGGTAGGGTTCTGCGGAAATTCAAAAGCAAAGAAAAGAGAAGGTGGAGCGTTGGCAGGATGTTCGTTGAGTCGGGTCACGCGCGTGATCGTTTTTGAGTACCATTCCGCACAATAGAACCTTCCCTTCGGAGTTACTACTGTGAGAGTCAGGGAAGTTCTTAGCTACCCGATGGCTCCCCGCTTGCGAACTACGAGTGCGCAAATGGAATGTCTTGCAAACGGTAAAAGCAAACAATGAAAGAATACAAAGGAGAAAAGTGACGTCGGACTAGACAACTACAGCCAACTGTACTACTAGACCGGCAGACACAACAAAAACATAACTATCCCCGAAAAGGAGGAGCGAATTTCGAACCTCGTCAACGGAAAAAAAGTAGAAAGGCAGTTGTAAGAAAACATAGAGAGAGGGCTGTCAGGGTACATGATCTAAGGCGCGTTGCAGTGGATGTTGGAACGAGAAACGAAACAGCGACAGCAGAGTTGAACAGACGAGACTGGGCGGAACGAAGTCAGACAAGAATCAGTGCTAGAGCTGAACAAACAGACAGCTACAGGCGTGTCCGAGTATTTCATATGGCATGAAAACGCAAAAACGAACGATGACAGAGGGCTGGCGAAACAATGATGGAAGCCGGAACAAGTCAGTATACGATCAGCGGCAGGCTTGAATGACGCTTACCACGGTCTGTATTCTACCTGATCTCCACCACCTTCGTTTTAATATCCCCCAGTTTGAAACCCTTGGGAAGCTTTTCGACCATCCGAGCCGTAATAGCATCTTCTGTGGCCATACGCTTGTGTTGGCCGTTTGACTGCCGCTCGAGCAGGAGCGCATTGAATGGATCACGCTGAAGACGGGAGATCCATTCAAATGCATGCTCAGCGTCGAGATCACCAACTCCGTCGTTCAACTGCAATTTGGACTGGCCAGAATCGATCAAATCACGGAACCAAGGGTATACGAGGATTAGTTGGTGTCTGGGTGGTATCCCCGGCATCTCGCAACTCGTCCTGACAACCACGTCTTCGGTGTCCACTCCACGAAGCAATGGACTTGTCACGAGATAAGTCTTCTCGTTCCCTCTTTCATCTCCAGCCCCTGTTTTATTCGTCTTCGCAACTGGGAAGACGATGCATGGGAGGAATAGTCGACGACTCGAGAAGGTGGGCCTGGGGAGTTCGATGACCCGATCATAGAAAGCTAGTAGATCTTTCATGTCGGAGAACCACATTGGGGAAAAGTGATTGCGCAGCGGGGAAACACCCATCCATCTACCCTTGGCCTCTCGGGGTTTGTTCGTCCCCTCGGATTGCCTAATCTTGCATTCTTTCTTCCTCTCAGCGTAGACACAGAGGGAGTTGGGGAGAGCGGAATTATAGTCTGATGATGTCCCGGTCCAAGCAATCACGCTCGTGTCTCCCGTACGGCCGACGATATTCTCCAGGAACAGACATAGCGCCAAGTCTTTTCCCAAGCCATAACGCGGAATAATATCGCTTGAAAGTACACCAATGAGAGAGAACGCAACATCCTCCTCCATGGTAGCCTTGCGTTTTGAAGCCAAACGAAGCATCTCCCTAATGTCCACACTCTTTGGGTCAAAGTGGGTGATGGTCTCTACTTCGGTATCCATGGCGAGTGCGAGTTCTTCCTTCGTATCACGAGCTAGTTTAGAGAGTTCGGAGGGAGTGGCATAATGGCTCGCATCGCCGCGGTACGCCACCCAGTGTTTGTTGTAGAATCGGAGAACCTTGGAAGCGAGAAGTTCCTGCAAGGTCCAGGCACGCTTTAGCCATCCGCTGTTCTTCAAGTAGCCACGTTTCCCGACGTCTGAGAGATAGACGATGGTCTCTTCTGCCCCTGCGTACCACGAGTACATGGAAATGATTGATTGCGCCTCGACCGCACTGCTGGACTTGTCAATGCAACAGGTGTCCGACCACGCCCATCGGAACTTTTTGTCTTCAAAAACAATTGCACAGAATTCGCAGAGCTTCATATTCAGCTCTTTCTCCAAGTTGAGTTTCCAGACTGATCCAGCGGCCTGCACATCTCGGTATTTGGGTTCATCTCCTTCCCAGGTATGAGAAAACATGACCCATGCGAAAAATCTTTTCACCGTCCCAAAGATATCTATGTCATCCTTCTTTGTGCCGTCTTCAGCGAAGAGATTCCTGTATTCGTTGTCCAACTTGAACAATCGCGTGCGTTCTGATATGTCACAAAGTTTGCCAGTTTCAACGTCAATAAGGATAAGCGGGGAGATGGAAACAACATCGTGGA
This sequence comes from Fistulinella staudtii, assembly GCA_038094235.1. Classification (NCBI taxonomy): domain Eukaryota; kingdom Fungi; phylum Basidiomycota; class Agaricomycetes; order Boletales; family Boletaceae; genus Fistulinella; species Fistulinella staudtii. The sequence goes on from JBBPTS010000483.1 coordinate 8,381, forward strand.
TGATGGCGTCGATCTCCCTCAACAGCTCCTTTAGGGAAAAGTTATTGGTGCTATGTTTGGGGTGGCATGATCAATACTAACACAGCGATATGTATGGGAGGCACATACAGTCCATTCTTCCACTACGAAATGCACCGTCACCCACCGCCTAACATGACGGGCAGGAACAACAAGTAAGCATAAATACAATACATAGTTTACCACTCACTCGCTAAAATTTGACGTTAAAACATGGTAACATCAATCGTAAACCGGTTTGGTCGAATATTACTTACTTCCTGAAACGAAGCAAGCGGTAAGGTACACTGCTTGAGACCACCGACAATAAAATTGGTGACAGTTACTTACTTTCTGAAGTGACCGAGATACGAATAGGTTACAGATCATAAATCGCACTCAAATCACGCGCCACGCACCCGCTATGTCGAATACCAGACATTGTGGGTCTTGTTAGCGCCGGCGCAACGTGAAAGGTTTAACTTGGTGCTTACAAACTAGATGAGAGGTAAGGTGAGCCATATAATCAGATGTCATTATCCAACACATGATCCTTACTCTCTACATGGTTGACATATGCCATAGCTTCATCTACCTGACGCAAAATCATGTACTAACAATCACTCACCCTCTATGTTAAGTACAAAGATGAAGTGTAAAAGTGCGATTAGCGAGGTTTATGCAGGAGGCGACCACTCACTTCCTATGCGGTGCGCACAAGCACGATGAAGGATAGAAAAAGATAACAGAGTGGCACTTACGAGCTGGAGGATACGACGGGTATAACATAGCTCATGAGCAAACGATGAAACAGCAAACGAAGACGACCACTAACTTGCTACAGTGGGAGTAAAGAGCACGATCGGTTCCATTAATCCCACGTGAAATAATGTACCAGCTTGTTACATACTTGCTAGATGACCATTTTCATCAGTCACACGTGAAACTATGTAGCGCGCCACTACTCACTTCCTAGATGAAATTCCTTCAGCCACGTGTGAAATCGTATACCGTCATCACTCACAAGCTAGACATAGTGCGACGAAAGCAATCCAGGTGATCAGTCCAGGATAGAGACCATGCACGAAAACAGAACTGACAAACTAAATGGGATAGAGAAGAGCAATCCGCATCCTCAGCGAGGTGTGGAAAAGTGCACCACAACAATCACTCACTGCCTAGTACGCGAAAAGCATGACCCAATTCGTTAGCCAAATGAGACTATGCACCAGATAACCCCCTTACTTCCTAGATAGGTGCGGTAGGTGCAATCCCTAGGTCAACGAGACGCAAGAACGCGCGCAAGATGATCACCTACTGGCTGCATCGCACAGCAACGATCAGAAATCTATGAAAGCGTGGGCTCGACTAGCACTCACTTCCTAGATGATGGCATGACAGTCCATTCCACCTCAGCTAAGTCTAAAACCTTGCTTCGGGGTTTCACTTACAATCTAAATAGGGGTCCGCAAATGCGATAAGAGCTTCAGCCGCGTGTAAAAAAATAACGGCTCACGTTCTATGTGCGTGCATAATTGCAATTGGGCTTGTCAACCAGATGCGGCAGCCTGTCCCAGACCCATCACTCACGTACTATTTGTGGGCAGACAAACCTTCAGACATGTATGATACCGTGAATGCGATTATAACTCACTTCCTAGATAGAACCACAAGCATTGTCGACTTGACCATGTGTGAATGTTGCGTAGGACTACCACTCACTAGCTATACGAGGCGAGAGATTCGCTACATCAGCCAGGTGTAAGATTGGACTCTGCACAATTGCTCACTTCCTAGATGGGGCGAAACAACGGCGATTCATCTTGTCACCCAGGTACAAAACTGTAGCCTGATGATCACTTACCTCCTAGAAAAGGATGACAAACAGGATCAGCTTATTCAGCTACATATGACGTCATGAACTAGACCATCACTCACAAACTAGATGGGTTGGAATAAGCCGATTCGCCTCGTTATCACAGGTGAATCTTGCCCTAGCAGCCACTTACTTTCTAGATAGGGTAGAGTGCCGCCGGAAAATGCTTTGTCAACTGGATGAAATTGTACACATACAATTTCTTACTTTCTATATCACAAGCACCACATGTTCAGCTACCAAATTATCAACCGCTGTGAGTACTCACTTGCTAGATGTAACACGTCCAGGTGGATCAACGAGTATAAATTCCGGCAGCAAGATACGACCCACCATCTAGGTTGCATGCGGGACCACGTAGTCAGCTAGGCATGACATCACATTCTAGTTGATCACTCACTCGCTAGACGGAGCAGAGACGTAATTCCTTCTGTAAGCAGTGTGTGAACTCGCGTGCCGCACCATCACCTACGATCTGTTCAGGTGCGACAAATACGATGCGTCTCGTCAGCCAGGCTCCGAGCCGTGTTCAGGATTATGCCTCACTCTCTGCATACAGGCAACGATGCGGAGATCCGCTTCATCAGCCGCATGTCAATTCATAGTACAGGGTTAGTCACTCACAAGCTGTATAGGAAACATAAGGGAAATCAGCCTCATCCGCAAGTGAGATCCTGCTAAGGACAATCACTCACCATCTGTGCGATGTCAATGTGCACCAAAGCGATCCTCTTCATTAGCCACGTGTGAGATGTCGTACTCTAGGCAATTGCTTACCTCCTAAATGAGTTATGATACCCTTCAATCAGCCATGTACGGTACCCCGCAAACAAATTCTCACCTCCTGGTTGACGACGAGGGAGATCCCCTTCATTAACAATGCGTGAAACGAAACCCCGTAAGGCCACTCACTTCCTAGAGAAGGTACGGCAAGTGGTCGCCCGCGTCAGCTCCCTTTGAAATTGTGAAACATATAATCGCTCACGTTCTACGAGGAAGACGGTGACCGAACCCGCCACATTAACCAGACATAAATCATAAGTTGGATCATTACTTACTAGCTACATAAAATAGCCAATATCCGCTATCAGTTGTTTGTAAAATCAGCCAAAGATGCACACTCACCAGCTAGATGAGATCCGGTGAATGGATAATCCAATCTGTCAGCTGGCAGTGAAATCAGGCACATTAAAGCCGCACTCACTAACTAGATGAGGTACAAAAAGCGTGGTTCACCTCTTGAGTTGGATATGAAGGTGCACCAGACAATTACTCACAAGCTAAAAGTGGGATTAAAAATCCTCATTAACAGGGAAAGTGAAACTGGATTCCAGACAATCGCTTACTCGCTAGACAGGATACAACAGGCGCCATCCTCTTTATTAGACAGGTGTGAAATTCTACTCAAGATAACCACTCACTTCCTAGATAACTTTGTTACCCAAGTATGAAATCATCCTTTAAAGGGTCACATACTTGCTACATAGAGTACCACGAGTGTTATCGACTCTGTCAGCCAGGTGTTGAACTTCAGACACTCACTTCCTAATATGATGCGACGAGCGTGAACTCTTCTTCAGCTAGTGTGCAATCATCCGCTAGACCATCACTTACTTGCTAGATGTGACATGAACGCGAGACAGGAATGGTCTGGTTAGGTAGGTGTAAAATCGCCTTCAGATGATTACTCACATTCTAATCATTGTGCGACAAGCGCAATCCGAATTTTACCATGCGTTAAAATTATGCACGAAACTAATCACTCACAGCCTATGTGGTCGAAGAATACGGTATTCTTAATTAGCCAGATATGAGATTGTTCGCCAGACAGTCACTCACACTCTGCATATGCGATATGCATGACCCCCTTCGTCAGTCAGAGCAGGATGCAGCAGCTGACCATTACTCACGGTCTAAATCCGGGGAGCGACAAATGCAATTCCTTTCGTCAACCAAATGTAAAATCGTGCACCTAATGACTGCTCACCTCCTAGATATGCGCCGGCGGAACGATCCATTTCGTCAGATTAAATGTAATCTTACTGCAGATAAACACGAACAGTCTGGAAAAGGCGCAACCCCCCATTCTCTTCGTTAGCCATGTACAAAATCGTGCATGAAACGACCACTAACTTCCTAGATATGCGTGGGCGGAACAATCCGCTTGATCAGACCAAATGTAATCTTTTTGCAGATGAACACTAACAGCCTGGATGAGGTGCGACCAGTTCCATCCTCTTCATTAGTCATGTATGTATAGAGCATTCCTCCAAACAATTACTCGCCTCCTACATACGACGCACTTCATCAGTCACGCTTGACATTCCTCACTAGACTTACCACTCACCTCCTAAAATGAGAGGTCGACTGTATAAGCTAGCAATATATCAAACATTATACAGTCACTTACGATCTAGATTAGTTGTAAAATGCGTAACACCCCTTGTCAGCCAATTGTGAAATATTGAACCATGCCACCACTCACGGCCTAAATTAAGTCCCAGAAACGCGGCTTGGTTCATCAGCTAGGCCTGAAACTGAGCATTACTCACGCTCTAAATAGGGTGGGAAAACCACGGTCCCATTCCTCAGTTACGCAACTCCACGCGATAGTGGTCACTTACTCGCTAAATTATAAGGTGTGGTAAGGACGATTTGCTTTTGTGAGCCAGGAGAGGAATCGTGCGACATATAATCGCTCACTATCTGGGTAGTAAAACATGCGATATGTTCATTAGCTGAATGTGAGGTCTTGTACCAGCCCAGTGCTTACTCGCTAGATGTGATGCGACAAGCGATCCCCGTGGTTACTCAGGTGTTAAATCATGCACGAAACCATCACTCACCAACTAGGTGGTTGGGCAGCCACAGTCCTCATTGTTAACCAGACATGAAGTCATGCATCTGGTCAGTACTCACGAACTACCACAATCCGTTGTCAGCTGGGTATAAAATTCAGATGATTACTCACATTCTGTGTGTCAATTATACAAGTACGATGCCCCAAATCAACCATGTGCGAGCCCGCGTGCCAGTGCATAACTTACGATCTAGTTGGGGCGCAAGAATGCCAATCCACTGAATCAGCCATGTGTGGATTCGTGCCGAGTCCATTGCTCACCTTCTACACACGGCAAGCGCGGTACGTCTCATCAGCGGGGTGTGAAATTGTTTAGATAATCACTCACTCGCTAAATGGGGTGAGTCATCGCTGTGAAATCTTGCACCAACTCTTTACTTACAACCTAAGCAAATACGATCCGCACCGTCAGGCACATATGAAACTTTTTGCAAACAACCACTCACTTCCTAGAACGAACACATTCCACTTGTGAAATCATGGATAAGACCACCACTTACTCTCTAGATGACGCGCGCAAGGTGCGCGATCCACCTTGTTAGAGAACAACGAAAGTGCGAACTAGACGTGACTCACTCTCTGAGGTCGAACGAGCACGATCCGAATCATCAATCAAGTGTACACCGTACTCTAGAAAATGGCCTACAGTCTAGAGATGGAGTGGTCCTTCAATTAAGTGTGCTGGTGTGCACCAAACGACCACTCACGCGCTAAATGGTACACGATCGGTGCAGTCAATTTCGTGAGTCATATGTGGAACTGTGCACTAGCCATTACTTACCAGCTATGAGGCAATGGTACAAGCCACTTCTTCAGGAAGCGTCAACTCATAGACGAGACCATCACTCACTCTCTAGACGGAGTGCAACAAGCTTCATTAGCCAGGTGATGTCACTTAAACATCACACCCACTTCCTGCCCGATTTGGTCCGAGGGGTAATAAAGACGATTATACGACCGTTCGTCAGCCAAAAATAAAATAGTGCGCTAGGATATTTCTCACGAGCTAGCGAATGTATATTCAGCTGGGCGGGCGTAGAATTGTGAATAAGCCCTTACTGACCTCCTAAATATGTGTTCCACTTAGTCAGCTTCATTTCAAATTCTGCTCCAAACCACTTACTTCCTGTGCAAGAGTGTTCACTTCGTCATCCATCTGTGTGACCCTGTTGTAAACACTCACTTTCTAGATGCGTGCATAAAGGGCGACGTGCTTTGTCACATTCATGCTCCAAAGCGTAAGCCAATATTTTCACTCACGCTCTAGATAAATTGCGACAAGCAAGATCAGTTTCGACCAGATGTGAAATTATTCCCCGGAAGGACTCACTTCCTGAATAGATAAGAACCGCCGCGATCCCGTTCGTCAACCAGATATGAATTTTCCAATAGACCATGACGTACTTCCTATCGGTGTGGGAAGGGTGTTCCGCTTCGTTAACCAACTGCTTAATGTGAGTTACACCCATTATGGCTCACACGCTAGATAGGTGAAACGGATAAAATCGACTTCGCCAGTCATGAGAAATTACTTTACTCACTTCCTGCCAAGTGTAATAATCGTGATTTGTTTCTTTAGAGGTATGAAACCATATGTTGGGGGATGACTTACTAACTAGATGAGGTGGAGAAAAGATAATCGACGACCGGCGTCATGAGCCTTGTATGGAATATTACTCTAGATGTCCACTTACTTCCTGAATGACGACCAATGTGACATGCTTCGTCAGCCGCGTGTAATTATACCATGCACTAGTAGATAATTACGGACTGCGCAGGTAGGTTGTAAAATTCACTTGAAATTGCAAATTAGAGGACCACTCACGAGCTACACAGACCACGACCACCGTAGTACGACCCGTCAACATCTGTTAAACCGTACCCCAGTGTACTACTCACAAGCTGAACGTGGCACGGAAAGCGAAATTCTGGTCAGCTACGTGTGAAGCATTACTACAGGTGACTCCTCACTTTCTAGATAAGGAGGGGAATGGTCAACGCTTCCTTAGCTATGCGCGTGATCTTGTATCAAGACAGCTGCTCACGTGCTAGGTAACTTGGTTACCAAGGCGTGCAGTCTTACTCCAGATGATCACTCACTTCCTAGATGTGCCAAAAACGACGACCGACTTCATTAGCCAGTATGGAGTCACGTAGCAGTTTCACTCACTTCCTTGATCCGGTAAGAGAAGTGCAATGGGCTTCATCAGCCCGGATCAAACCGCCCATCAAACCATCACTTACGAGCTACATCAGATGCGCAACCCCCGCCGCAGC
>JBBPTS010000484.1:0-15065 GCA_038094235.1 Fistulinella staudtii
GTCTAAGTCCAGTGGACTTTAATTGGATTCGTAACACCATCCCCTTCTCATGGTCTTCAAGTTCCATCGAAGACCCTAATGGGTGGCTGGGTGGGATGTGAAAGTGACGGCGCGTACGAAGAGGGTTTTGTAAGGGTTTTCTAGTCCGAAGTTTTCATAGAATGATTCGCGCAGGTGGAGCTTGGGGTTTTTCTCATGGAATTCCGCTATCGCTTCTTTAGCGTGGGTGAGGTTCTTCTCAGGTTCCCAAGTGCGGTCTTCTTCCAAGTATCCGTGCCAATGCACTAGATATTCCCATCTGTTCCGTCGTTTGCGTGCGTCAACGATGAAATCTACTTCGTATTCTTCATCCCGATCCTCAGTCACAAGGACTGGACCTGGGTTCTGCACAGGTTGGCCGTCAAGGCGTTCCTTATATGGTTTAATCCGTGATACGTTTACCACTGGATGGATTTTTATGGAGGAGGGAAGGAGTAGTTTAACGGCGTTCCGGCCGATGATCTGAATAATCTGAAAGGGGCCCAGCCACTTTTCAGAGAGCTTACGTGATTCTCGCGTCAAGCGAAGGTTGTCCGTTGCAAGCAGTACCTGATCGCCGAGTTTGTATTCAGGGGCGTCGGATCGGTGCTTGTCGGCTTGTTTTTTCATTGCCTCTTGGGCCTTTTTTAGGTTGGCGGACATTTCCGCAAGGGTTTGCTCGATCTTTTGAGCTAGTTCGTCTGCCGCTGGGGCTTTAGAAGTACCGGGTTCTATTCCCATCCGTGGTGGGTAAGTTCGGGTGACTTCAAAGGGGGTTTTCTGAGAAGATGCCTGCTTCTTTGAGTTATATGAGAATTGAGCGATGGGCAGCCATTCGCTCCAGTCGTTCTGATGGTCACAGATGAACAACCGGAGGTATTGCTGTAAGTCCCGTATGATTCGCTCCGTCTGTCCGTCTGTTTGCGGATGTGATGCCGTTGATAGGCGGGGTTTTATTCCTAGGCGTGTGCATAGATCCTTCATGACTTGTGCGGCAAATTGAGGGCCACGATCTGACACGATGCTTCGGGGAAGTCCGTGGTTCGTCCAAACGTGCTCCAAATAGAGCTTAGCTGTGTCAAACGCGCTAATGGTTTTGTTGCAGGGGATGAACTCTACTTCTTTAGAGAATCGATCCATAACGGCAAGAACCGAGTCATATCCTTGGGAGATGGGTAGGTCAGTGAGAAAGTCGGCGGAGATATCTTCCCATGGCATGTTCGGTAATTCCAGCGGTTGTAACTTGCCCGCTGGGGCCGTGTTTCCTGTTTTCATTTTCTGGCATGTGTGGCATCGAGCCACGTATTCTTTTACGTCTTTGGTCATTCCTGGCCAATAGTAATGCGTCTGGATCAGGTTCATTGTCTTTTCTACTCCTGGGTGTCCTGCCACTGGCGTGTCGTGGTGAGCGGTCATTACCGTCATTCGGACCTTTCCCGGTGTGAAGATTCTTCCTTCTTTCCTAAAGACTCCGTCGTCTGAGAGCTCTGCTCCTTGGTTTTCTATTTGTGTGACCTCCGATTCCCGAAGTTGTAGGGTTTCCGATCGGATCTGGTCTAAGATTCTGTCCCCATCATCTTCGATACGTGTCAAACGGATCTTATCCGGGGTGATGAGTTGGATGCCTTTGTTGTCATTCTCAACTCCTTCTGCATGATCGCTTCTTCTCGAGAGCGCATCTGCTGCGGCCATTGCCGTGCCTGGTTTGTGGATCCAGACATAGTTGAAGCGGGATAAATATTGGCTCCATCGTGCTTGTCTTCTGTTGAGATCCTGTTTCTGCATGAACCACTGGAGGTTTGCGTGGTCATTTCAGATCTCAAACTGGAATCGTGCCCCTTCTAGGTAGTGGCGCCATTTCTCTAATGCCCTGATTACGCTAAGCATTTCTTTATCGAACACCGGGTAGTTCCTTTCGGTGTCGTTTAGGGCATGGGAGAAGAAGGCGACAGGGTGCCAGCGATCTTCCTTTTTTGTTTCCAGGATTGCCCCTGTGGCAAAATCCGATGCGTCCGTCTGTAGTCTATACTCCGTTTCGTCATCCGGAAAAGCCAGTATGGGTGCCGTGGAAAACGCGTTTTTAAGCCTTTCAAAGGCGGTTTGTTCTTCTGACTGCCACTGGAAGGGCAGGTCTTTCTTGGTAAGGCGGGTTAAGGGTTTTGCGATGGATGCGTAATCCTTGATGAATCGGTGGTAGAAATTGGCTAGCCCTAGGAAGCTCCGTACGTCATGGAGGTTCCTGGGTTTTGGCCATGCTTGTATAGCTTCCACCTTTTCGTCATCCATCTTGATCCCGTCCTTTCCCACTGTCATTCCGAGGAACTCTACTTCGTCCACGGAGAATGTGCATTTTTCTGGTTTAGCGAAGAGGTCATTTTCTTCTAACCTCTGTAGAACTTCTTTCACGATGCGATCGTGTTCCTCCTGGGAGTCCGTTTTCGTGAATATTAGGAGATCGTCAATGTAGACGACTACCACGTCTTCTAAATCTACGAAGATTTCGTTCATCATTGCTTGGAAGGTGGAGGGCGAGTTGCACAGCCCGAAGTACATGACTAAGGGTTCGAAAGCTCCTCTGAAGCAGACGAAGGCGGCCTTCCATTCGTCGCCTTCCTTGATGCGAACGTTATTATAACCCCATCTGAGGTCGATCTTCATGAACTTCTTTGCTCCTTTGAGCTTATCTACCAACTGAGAAATGAGGGGCAGCGGGTAGTTGTTTCGGACCGTGTGTTCGTTTAAATATCGGTAGTCCTGTACCATTCGTTTACGTCCATCCTTCTTTGGGACGAAGAAGACCGGCGAGGTTTGGGGGGATTTGGAAGGGCGTATGTACCCTTTCCGTAGTTGTTCGTCTATGAACGCCGAGACTTCTTCTTGCTCTTTTGGTCCCAAAGGGATCAGCTTCCCTTTCTTTGGGGTAAAGGTTTCTTTGAGATCTATGGCATGATCCCACGGCTTTCTTATCGGCATTCTTTCGGAATCTTTTTCCTCAAATACCTTTAGCCATTTATGGAAGCGAGCCAGTACCAGTTGTTCGGCTGACTTCTTTACTTCTTTTGGTTTTTCTATCGCCGCCCTTATGTGATATGCCGATCATGCGGTATCCTGCTCTTCCTTATCACATGCCATGAGGAATTCGCTTCTATCCTGAAGCATGTGACAGGAGCGAGGGCAGCGGGTGAACTTGAGATCTCCGGATCTCCAGTTGATCTCTGGGTTGTGCTTCTTCAGCCAGTTGAACCCTATTACCAAGGGGAACGTGGCGATATCTGTTACTTCTGCTTCGAGCCTTTCCCGATGTCCCTTATAGTCGATCTGGATCTGCGCCGTATGGGTTATCTTCCCGGCGGAGTTGTGAGTCCCGTCGACATTGATTACCGAGATTGGGTGTCGAAGTTGTCGCATGGGGATATGATGTTTTTCTACCCATGTTTTATCGATGAACGTGACGTTAGCGCCACTGTCTAGAAGTGCTTCTACCGTGCTCCAGTCACGGTTTCGTTGATCAGGCGAGATGTGTAGTTTCAGGGAGATCTCGTTGCTAGTTTGCGCTGATTGGGTAAATAATTCTTCCGGAAAAGGGGTTACTTCTTTCTTGGAGGGAGGAATAGAGGAATCAAGCGTGTGTTTCTGGTCCACACCGCGCTCATCTAGAGTCGCCTCTGACCATGTATTGTCCGTATCTGCTACTTCCAAGAAAGAATACTTATTGTTGGCGAGCCGTTTTTCCGGTTTCAGCTCGCCCTCCCTTTTCCCTTCTGTTGGAAGGCCCTCCGTACGAAGTACTCCTGCATTTGGTCGAACGTTTTCCCCTTAATTTCGTTCCAGGGGTCCGATACCTGCGGGTTTTCGTCGGCGACTTCCCACTGTGTGGCACCTTCTTCTTTTGATGCCATCCTTTCAGGAGCTTTTGACGTCTTTGCACTCCTGGCGTTTCGGTTGCCTTTCCGGCATTCCTTTTTATGTTTTCCCCCGACCCACTTGCATTCGGGGCAGGAGATCTTTGGTTTTGGACATTCTTTCAGGAGATGTCCCGTTTGTCCGCAGTTGAAGCATACCGCTCCTCTTGAGGTGCTTCCGGGATTGGTGGTGGCTTGTCTTGCCGTTGCGGATGGTGGGGCATTTCGTATATTTTGCCCGGTATACATCCTATATGCTTCGAAGGCCTTGCCAATTTTTCGTATATTGGTCAAGGTAGTGGAAATAAACAGACTCCGCTGGTCTGTTCGGAAGAGTTCTTGTCTGATCTCGTCAGACACTGCTTGTTCCAGTAGCAGGACTCCGTGTTCATCACTTAAGTCCGCTCTATTGTTGGCCGCTTGCCACTTGGCGAGGAAGGTGTCGATGTCATCCTTCCCTTGTCTTAATTTGGTGATATTCACCATTGCCCAGTCGCGGTGCAGCATTGGTTTCATGAGGCCTTCGAACTCTGTTTCGAAGTCTTCCCACGTTTTGAAGGTCGTCCTTCCTTGTAGGAGCTTTTCCAGCTCCGATTGTGCCCAGGGTCCTCCTTTTTGCCCCTTTAGGCGTGACAACACCGCCCTCATGCCTTCCACGAGTTTGATGTTGTATTCTTGTTCGCCAGTGATCGGATCTAGCTTATCCGTCCCGTCGCTGTATCTGGCTTTCACCAGAAAGAAGGGGTTTGACCTGAGCCAGGATCGCATCTTGATCCACCACTCGTCAAACTTGGCTTTGGACCCGTCATATTCTCCTGGGTCTCTGAATGCTTCTATCCTACTTCCACCCGAGGAAGACCCTGCCCAGTTCTGGTTGTTCGCCGCCAGGGCGTTGTCCCTTTGTTCTTTTAGTGATCTTATTTCGTGGGCCTGAGCGTTCATCTCGGTGATCATGGCCTGGAGTTGGCCTCTGAGTGCGTCGAGCTGTTCTTCGTACGACATGATGGAAAAGGATATGAATTAAAAGGGGGGGTTGCTATCTCTGCAATGATACGCGAGGGATTTCTTTCAATCTCCTACTGACCCAAGGCCTTACTTCTTGGCCTTCTTCAACAGGTAGGAAGCGCGGAGGGGGGAGCGAGGGTCTGACCTCGCCTTGGATGTGTAAGGGTAATTTCTCCTTGCCCGCTTCTTTATCGGGCCTTCGTCCGTCTGTATGCCTCTCTCCGATCTTTCTCGTTTCCCTCCTAAGGGTTCTGGGTGTCGTCCCTCTCTCAACTCGTTCAGACAACGTGTGCGATCCCCACTGTACGTATCTAGTAGATCCGCTAACCCACGAAGTTCCAAGCCCTTTTCTTCAGCTAGGGTTACTAGGTACTCTGTTTCCAGCAACAGGTACGGGCCTTGGATTTCCGAGAAGAAGTCGGGGGCTTTCTTGTTCAGGCGCTGTCTTCTCTGCGCCTGTTCCACGAGGTCGTCGATTTGTTGGATAAAGAGGTCGGCGTCCCTTTTGAACTTCTCGTAGGACGCTTCGACTTCTTGGTCGAGAGGGAGGGGTTCCTCTGGGAAGAGGTCTGCGGGAGGGGTGGAGGAAATGGAGAAGTGAGAGGAGGGCACTGGTCCTATTAGTGTACGGTTCCGAAGGTACTTCTGGGGGACGTTACTTCTTTAATCGTCCTATTTTGCAGACGTCTGGGTGACCTTCAGCAAAGAGTTTCTTCTCGATGGTGAAGTAGGTAGTTTGAGTAAAGTGAAACAAAAAAGCCTCTCAAAGACTTTTAGCGGAAAGGTATGAGGACTGAGTTCAGGTACTCAAAGCGACCAATACAAGTCAACTGTCAAGTTGCTCAAACTGAGGAGTTACCCTCAGTCGAGCAACTCTTATATGTTATGGGCATAGTGTATGTACATGTTTATGCATATGTCTATATACGTATTTCCTTAGAATCGTACCATAAGAGCATAATCTGCCATTGGGCGATAAGAAGAGCATGAGGATGCATCGTGCATCAAGGGTCGTCGGAAGCAATAAAGGCAGTGCCTTCTGAAATGGAAGAGAAGGGACGGAGATTAAATAGTCGTTACTTCTGATGTCGGTGCCAGTTACACCGAGGGGAGATGAAAGGGCAGTGCCCCACATATAAGGAAAGTGGAAACGGGCTAATGGTGCCCAAGAGTGCGACACTTGTCGCAAAGGATTCGGGTCTTGTCTAGATCATGTGATCTTCATCGTCATGTGATGTGTCACGAGGTTAGTCACGTGACCTGGCTTATATCATTCGAAAGTGAGAAAACGTCTAAGTCCAGTGGACTTTAATTGGATTCGTAACAGGAGTGGCAAGAATAGGTCAGAGGGGTGAGATGAGTGAAGACTTGCATTTCCGGCCTTTTCCACCACTTCCTGTGATGAATTTGCTGTCCCATGCTCTCCTGATGGCAAAGCAGCTGCTTTTCTCCCAGAAGTGTGCATTTTGTAGAAGTTCTTCGCCTTTTGAAGGGCAAAGCACCTGTATTGGTAGTGGTTGGTGCGATCACAGAAGGAACAGGTTGAATTGCGAGGGCATTGGCAGGAGGATGAGTTTGATGAGGAAGCGGACACTAGGACAGTCTCAGCAGCTGTAATAGGCTCAGGGCGAGGTTGATGATGGATTTCTTCGCTCTGGAGGGCCGCTTTGACCTTGTCCTTGTCCAAATCAGTGAGGAGGGCGAGAGAAGAGGTGAAGTTGGTGAAATCTGGGCCTAGAGCACGCATCATCGCCATACAGGTGAGTTCATCATCGAGATTGGACAAATCAAAGGTGGGGCGCAATTCCTGGATTCTGGCCATAGCCTGTTCAACATGGGCAGAGAGGGCTGGCAGAGACTCTTCTGGCCGCTTCCTGATGCTGAAAAACTCGTCATAGGCGACGAAACGAGTGCTGGCTTTCTGCTGGACAAATAGAGTTTGCAAGGCCTTTCAAGCTGCAGTGGGGTCGCCCTGATGGGCTCAAATATGGACTCATTGATCTGGGGCGATGTTGAGCATCAATTCACCAGTAGCCTTGTCCTGTCTGATGTCCCATACAAGCTGCTCTGCAGCTTCAGAAGTAGGTCGAGTTTCAATGCCATTGAGGAGTCACCAGAGGCTCTTTGAGTGGTACAAGGCCTTCATTTCCTCGCTCTATGTGGTGTAATTGGAGCCTGTTAAGGGCTGAATGTGATGGTGGTGGTCTCAGAAGACATGAGAGGGAGAGATGGGGAATAAAGCAAAGAGGGGAATGTGAGGGTGAGGAAACGAGTAGTGGAGGTAAAATTTCGGCCAGTGGCAGAGGAGAGAGGCAAACAAATGGCTGGTTAAAGCGCAGGGCTCATAACCTGTTAAAACAGCTGAAAGTGCACCCAGCTGGAGTTCACTGTCAGAAACTCATGTATTCAGAGTATTTCAACTACATTACCTGGAGTTCACTGTCAGAAACTAGGGAAGCGCAGACAGTGAACTCCAACACTATAAAAGGATGGAAACAACAAATAACAACACAAGAAACATGCCACAAGAGTGACAAACAATCAAAATAAGAAGCAATGTCCTAAATATGCGAAGTGTAGGGTGATCAGTAGATGAAGCAATCAATATCTAACAGATGCAGCTGTCTATCTGTATTCTCGAGGTGATGTGAAGCTCATCCTGCCCATTTTTGTCGATGATATGACCTTTGCATTGTCGTCTTTGGATGCTATCAAGCAAACCATCACAGATCTACACAAACACTTCAAATTGTGTGATCTGGAGCCTACTGCAGAGATCTTAGGGATCAAGATTGATCGCAATTGCTCTCAGTGATCTCTGACACTGTAACAGCGCCAATACTGCGTAGACATGCTGTCCCACTTCAATATGAGCGATTGTAAGCCTGTGGCGACTCCCATGGACCCAGGACTTTGCCTCTCATGCGAACAGAGCCCCAAAACACCAGAAGATTGCAATTTCATGTGATCTATTGATTATGGAGGTGTGATTGGCTCTCTCCAGTATCTCTCCTGCACAACTCACCCAGACATCATCTACTCTGTGAGCCAACTCGCTTCATTCACATCTGATCCAGGTATCGCCCACTGGAATGTAATAAAGCACCTGTTTCGCTATATTAAAGGCACTATGGGCTTTGGCATCACCTTGATAAAAGCAGCCAGAAGTGCACACAGCTGGAGTTCACTGTCGGAAACTATTTATTAGATAGTAGAGTAGACAATACCTGGAGTTCACTGTCAGAAACTGAAGAAGCAGTGACAGTGAACTCTGACAACAATATAGACTGCAAACAATAAACAAAAACAGATGAAACAAGTCACAAGAGTGGCAAACAGTCTAAATAAGAAGTAAAGTCCAAAGATGCGAAATTAGTAGAGATCAGTAGATGCAGCAATCAAATTATAACACTCCCCCCTGATTCTGCATCTCTGCACCTAACTCCCCCCAAATGAGCCAAGTCCAAGCATCGAACAGAAATGCTACACTTTGACTCAAGAGAGAGCTTTGGTGAGCAGATCAGCAGACATATCACCAGTGGGGATGAAAGAGGGAGAAAATAAGACATTTATCTACTATATCTTGCAACCAATACCAGTGCAGATCCAGGTGTTTCATCCTCCCATGATGCTCTGGATGTTTCGCCACTTGAATCACAGATTGGTTGTCTATTCGAAGGGAAGAGGCTCCAGAGAGCTCAAAACTCAGTTCTTGCATCAATTTGCACATCCGGATGATTTCCTTGCCTGCCTCGCATGCAGCAACATACTTAGCCTCTGTAGTCAACAATGCAACAATGGGCTGGCGCTTGGACATCCAGGAAACAACTCCAGAACCAATTTTGACGATGAAAGCACCAGTAGATCACCCAGTATCCTTGTATCCACCATAGTTGGCATCAGAGTAGGTCGTGAATAGCTCAGAATCAGTTGAATCTGGCGCATAAGTGATCCTAAAGTCCAAAGTGTCTTGAATGTAGCGAAATAGGTGCTTTACAGCATTCCAATGCACTACACCAGGGTCAGAAGTGAAGGAGGCAAGCTGGTCTACAGAATATGCGATATCTGGGCGAGTTGTGTAGGATAAGTACTGCAATGATCTGATTGCGCCTCCATAGTCAATAGAGCACATGAATTGGTGCTCCTCCGCTGTTCTGGGGCTGAAACCGAACTACTTCTTCTTACTTCAGAGATGGGAGGAATGGTCTGTCAAAGACACAGTGGTGCTTTGTAAGTGGTGGAGAGGGTAGACTGAGTCTGACTGGTAGAGCACACTGGTTAGGTGTGAGATCCAAGTAAACAAGACTGGGGTTTAGTCCGTCGAGCTGCCTGGGTTTATATAGGCAAACTACATGGCTGTGTCTATCCTAATCGAGGCAGAGCTTATCTAGGCTGTGTGTGAGAAGCAATAAGTACATCAGAAAAGTCTATCAGAAAGCATAGCCGAGATAATGGTAATGAGGAAAGCATGTGTTACATGAGGCATAAGAATGGAAGTGATGGAGATGACTGTGGGAACATAATTGGCAGTGCTGACCGATATGGATAGATGAGATCTGTATCTTAGATCAGATCTTCTCTACATCAGTGAGAGCATGGGAAAGAAAAGAGAAAGAGAAAAGAAATGACTAAGTCCTCATGATTGCACGTTTATCTGATAAGATGCCGCAGATTGCTGAGATAAGATAAGATAATGTCTGGCTTGTCAAAAGCATAGTGGTTTGGGTTGTGCGTCAATGCCAGTCCTTGCCATTGCTTCAAGGTCTGAAGCGTGAAAGTAACAAGCCATTACAGGGGCTTTGCTTATGTGATAAACACAATCCTGGCTCTATAGAGGTCATAACAGGCTTACAATTGCCTATTTTGAAGCGGGAGAGCATCTCTGTACAGTATTGACGCTGATAGAGCGTCAGGGAGTGCTTGGAGCAGTCACGATCGATTTTGATGCCCAGTATCTCAGTTGTAGGCCCCAAATCACGCAATTTGAAGGATTTGCACAGATCAGCAATGGTTTGCTTGATTGCATCAAGTGAGGGCGATGCAAAGGTCATATCATCAACAAACACAGGCAGAATCAGCTTGACATCACCTCAAGTAAGGATATAAACAGCAGTATCAGAGTATGCCTGTTTAAAGCCCAAAGACTTGAGAGTGGTGCACATCTTGAGATTCCAGTGATTTCCGCCCTGTTTTGTGCTATATAAGCCCTTTTTGAGCGAGCAGACCATCTCCTTCACATCCTGGCAATGAAAAGTGGTGGTCCTGGTGGGCGAGAGAACACCATATGCGATGAATTGATATTCACATTGAAGCCAGAGTTGCAAGTGAGGTACAGGACAGCAAGTAAGTTGTTGTGAAGGTCAGGGACATGCAGAATGTTCGAAAACTCAACAGAGTGTCTCCTCTTTCCCTCTACAACTGGTTGGAACATCACAGAGCCCACTCCTGCTGAATAGACCACAGTATTGTTGGCAAGCTTGATTGGGACTTGTTTGGGTGCATAATTGCGAAGCCAGTGGCGATGGGGAGTCATATGAGAAGTGGCACCTGAGTCTGCATTCCAAGAGAAGTCAGCATTGAGCTGAAGTGGCGAGAAGGGGTCAGAGGGATCAGAGGAGCAAAGACTTGCATTTCCAGCCTTTTCAGTCACTTCCTGTGATGAATTGGCAGTGGGCTGCTCTGGGGTATTAGTAGTTGCTTTTCTCCCATTCTGGCACATTTTGTAGAAGTTCACAGCATGCTTTCTTTAGTTTCTGACTGTGAACTCCAGGTGTGTTGTAGTAGCTACACTCGAATACTATAGTTTCTGACTGTGAACTCCAGCCTTAGCACTTAGGGTTGTTAACACTGGGGTATTAGTAGTTGCTTTTCTCCCATTCTGGCACATTTTGTAGAAGTTCTTTGCCTTTTGGAGCTGGTAGCACTTGCACTGGCAGTGGCTGGGCCTATCACAGAAAGAGCAGGGCAAGTTTTGAGGACAATGACAAGAGGGGGAAGTGGAAGTGAACAAGATGGTGTCTAGCGATGCAGAGAGCTCAGGACGTGGTCAGCGATTGATTTCCTCACTCTGGAATGCAGCCTTGACCTTATCCTTGTCCAGGTCAGTGAGTAGGGCGAGGAAAGAGGTGAAATGGGCGAAATCAGGCCCAAGAGTGCGCATCATGGCCATACAGCTGAGTTCGTCATCCAGTTTCATCAAATCGAAGCTGGAAGGGCGCAATTCTTGTATCCTTGCCATGACCTGTTCCACACGAGCAGAGAGAACTGGCAGGGGCTCCTCAGGCTGCTTTCTGATGCTGAAAAACTCGTCATGGGCCACAAAACGAGTACTGGCCTTCTGTTGCACAAAGAGGGCCTGAAGAGCGCTCCAAGCGGCTGTAGGGTCGTCCTGCTTGGCTCAAATGTGGACTCTCTGGTCTGAGGCAATATTGAGCATTAACTCGCCTGCAGCCTTGTCCTGTTTGATATCCCATGCCAACTGCTCAGCATCTCCACTGGAAGGGCGCTTTTCAGTGCCATTGATGAGTCTCCAGAGGCCTTTAGAGCAGAACAGGGCCTTCATTTCCTCACTCCAAGTGGTGTAGTTCGAGCCTGAGAGAGGCTGAATGCGATGGTGATGATGTTCAGATGACATAGAGAAGAAATGGAGGGATTATGAAGAGAGGAGTATGGAGACAGAGAGGAAGCAAATAATGGAGGGAAAACTTTGTCGAGTGAGGTGCAAAAAGGCGATTGCAGAGGTGTTCAAAGCACAGGGCTCATAACCTGATAAAAGCAGCTGGAAGCGTATACAGCTGGAGTTCACTGTCAGAAACTATTTATTGCATAGTAGAGTAGACAATACCTGGAGTTCACAGTCAGAAACTGAAGAAGCAGTGACAGTGAACTCTGACAACAATATAGACTGTAAACAACAAACAAAAACAGATGAAACAAGCCATAAGAGTGGCAAACAGTCTAAATAAGAAGTAAAGTCTAAATATGCGAAATTAATAGTGATCAGTAGATGCAGCAATCAAATTGTAACACACCTATTCCCCTGATTCCTCGACTCCAGAACTGTTCTCACATACTCTGATGCGAACCATGGTGGATGCAAAGACACTGGTCACTCCACTGGCACTTTTGTGGTCAAAATTGGAACTGGAGCAGTCTCTTGGATGTTAAAGCGCCAGCCTATTGTAGCATTGTCAACCACAGAGGCTGAGTATGTTGCTGCATGCAAGGCAGGCAAAGAAATCATCTGGATGTGCAAATTGATGCAAGAACTCGGTTTTGAGCTGTCTGGAGCCTCTACTCTTTGAATGGACAATCAATCTGTGATCCAAGTGGCAAAACATCCAAAGCATCATGGAAGAATGAAGCATCTGGATTTGTGCTGATATTGGTTGTGAGATGTAGTGGATAAAGTGTTAACAACCCTAAGTGCTAAGGCTGAGTTTACAGTCAGAAACTCTGGTATTCAAGTATATCTACTACAACACACCTGGACTTCACAGTCAGAAACTAAAGAAAGTGTGGTGTGAACTCTGACAAGGGTTATAAAGGATGGAAAGAGTGAATGGGGAAAGCAGGAAATAAGAAAAATGGTCGAGTGTACAAAAGATGCACAAGAATGCTCAACTCAGTGAGATATGATCAAAACACACCAAATTGCGCAATATGCGCAAACTGAGCACATCTAACATAAAGGTCTTATTTTGCCTTCTTTCATCCCCACTGGTGATATGCCTGCTGATCTACTCACTAAAGCTCTCCCTCGAGTCAAAGTCCAGCATTTCTGCTCAATGCTTGGACTTGGCTCATTTGGGGGGAGTTGGGAGCAGAGATGCGCAATCAGGAGGGAGTGTTACAGAATGATTGCTTTAACTCAACAATCACTACTGATCACTACTGATCACTGTAGTGATCGCATTTCGCATATTTGGACTTTATTGCTTATTTGGAGTGTTTGCCACTATTGTGACATGTTTCCCTTGTTTTTGTTTATTGTTTGGATTCATTGTTATTGTCGGAGTTCACTGTCTTCGCTTTTCCAGTTTCTGAAAGTGAACTCCAGGTAATGTACTCAAAATACTCTGAATAGAATAGTTTCTGACAGTGAACTAACTCCAGCTGTGTGTTACCAGCTGTTAACACAAAACTCTTCAATATGACAAGGGATGGGAGTATATGAGCAATGCCATGCTCAAATACACCTAGGAATGCGGCATAGAGCACCAACACACTGTTCGAGCATGCCCTCAGCAGAATGGAGTTGCAGAACGTGCCAATCAAGTGCTTTCTGAGCAAATTACTGCCATGTTGAAGGAATCTGGCTTGGCTACAGCTTTCTGGGGCGAAGCACTTGCTGTCTTGGTGCATGTCTGGAATAGGTGCCCTACTGCTGCATTAGACCATGCCACTCCCTTCGAATTGTAGCACAGTCAAAAGCCAGATGTGTCCCATTTTTGAGTTTGAGGGACTACTGCTTATGTCCACTTGCAGAAGGATAAATGAGCTGCTCTAACTCCTCATTTTGAGAAATGCATCTTTATAGGCTACCCTGATGGCTACAAGGGTTGGAAATTCTACAATCCAACCACAAAGTGCACTCTGATCTCTGAGAGAGCAGATTTCAATGAAAGGAGCAAATTTGCACCCTTAGATGTGTCTAAAGCACCCTAATCACCTGTGTCTGCACTTCTACCCTCTAATCAATCTCTATCATCCCAATCTCCTGTCCCACCAACTCCTTACATCGCCCCTGTGCTTGATGATGATGAAGACGACAATTTCCTGACTCCTCAGGCTCTGATTCCTGGGGGGGAGCCAGACTCTGACACTGATCAGGAATCAGCCCCCTGATTGCCCATTATTGCCCCTAATAATAATGATATTGTCCCAGAAACACCCCCATCAGTCCCTTCGACACTTCCTGATCCATCTCCACTTGTTCTATTCCCCACGAAGGACGAACCTCCAAGTCCTATTGGCATTGGTGCTTGTTTACCTCGCAGAACTCACCAGCCACCAAAGGAATGGTGGAAAGTAAGCCCTGTTGATAATGATAATGAAGAAGCGGACACTGCAGCATGCTTTGGAGCAAATGCAGCTCACCCTTGATCATTTAAAGATGCTATGAGACGAGATGATGCTTCAGAGTGGAGACAGGCTGCCTTAGACGAATTGGCAGCCCATAGATCGAATGGAACTTGGACTGTGGTGCCTTGACCTAAAGACAAGCCTGTTATTGGATCTAGGTGGGTATTCACCAAGAAATATCACGCTGATGGCTCTTTTGAGCGCTACAAGGGCCATTTGGTCACCCAAGGGTTCTCTCAACACCCTGGATTCGAATATCTTGAGGTTTTTGCCCCTACAGTGCAATTACCCACCTTGCAAGTCATTCTTGCACTTGCTGTGCTCCACGATCTCCACCTTTGGTCTGTTGACATCTCCAATGCTTATCTGAATGGTGAGATGGACTGTGAGGTGTTTATGGAGCAACCAGAAGGATTTGCAGAGGGAGAAGTGAAAGAGATGGTGTGTTTGCTGAAGAAGGGCCTATATGGCACAAAACAAGATGGAAATCGCTGGAATCACAAGATGCACTCGACTCTGGAGTCCATACAGTTCAAGCAGACCTATTCTGATGCTGCAGTTTATCTGTACACTCAAGGTGATGTGCAGATCATCCTACCAGTCTTTGTGGATGATATGACCTTTGCATCGAAGTCTCTTGATGGAATCAAGCAGACAATCTCTGATTTGCACAAACACTTCAAATTTCATGATTTGGGACCTACTTCAGAGATCTTGGGCATCAAGATCGATCGCAATCGCTCCAAACACTCTCTGATGCTCTCACAGCACCAATACTGCATAGATATGCTCTCCCGCTTTCACATGGCCGATTGCAAGCCTGTAACAACTCCTATAGATCCAGGACTGTGCCTATTGACTGAACAAAGCCCTAGAACTGCAGAGGAGCATGCATTCATGTGATCTGTTGATTCTGGAGGTGCGATTGGATCTCTACAGTATCTCTCATGCACCACTCGCCCAGATATCACCTATTCCATTGGGCAACTTGCCTCATTCACTTCTGATCCTGGTGTGGCCTATTGGAATGCTATCAAGCACTTGTTTCGCTATATC
>JBBPTS010000485.1:0-11980 GCA_038094235.1 Fistulinella staudtii
GCTCAGAGATGCCAACAATCATGCCACTGCTGCAAAGCAACACACAAGAGACCTGCTGGAGACACTCTCTTGGGCAAGATTAGGAGGAGAAAGTGGTAAAGTAGAAGTATTCGCGGACTCTGGCGACTTTAAAGGTCACACCAAAGAATTCAACAAATGGTGGATGAAGATCAGGACATTCATAAAAGTAAATGAACATACCTTTATGAAAGACACTCTGGATGCCTCAGGCCAACCAATTTTGGTTAATGGCAGAAGACTCACTGAGCCCAATCTGGAAAGAAGATTGGTGGCAGTCCTCTCATGGATGAAAGGAAGAAAGGCTGGAAGCTGGGCTGAAGCTGAACTGGATCAGATGAACAAAAATGGCACCCACTTCCAAAGTTGTGAAGACTTCTTGAGGGTCATCGAAAGCATGTTTAGACCTATGCTTCAAAAGGCTTCAGCAGTTTTAGATCTGGAAAACCTAGAGCAAGGAAATATAGACATAGATGAATTCCTAGCTAGATGGAGATCCCTCCAGCTCCAAGCCAAGGTCAATGATGGACATGGAGTCTGTATCCTGGAGAAGAACATTAACTTCTTCATCAAGAAGGATGTTGTTACAATTGTCCTTCTTTATACTTCAGAGGTAAAGGATAGCCTATCAAAGGCATAGGTTTGCTTAGTAAGCAAGGGAGATGGGTGAACTGAGTCTGACTGGTAGAGTACACTTGTCAGGTGTAAGATCCAAGTAAGCAACACTGGGGTTTTACCAGTCAAGCTATCCGGGCTTATATATGCATAGTACATGGCTGTGTCTATCCTAATCAAGGCACTCCTTATCTAGGCTGTGCGTGAGAAGTGATAAGTATATCAGAAAGTCCATCAGAAGAGCATAGCTGAGATAGTGGTAATTAAAGAAGCATGTTGAGCATGAGTCATAGAAGAGAAGAAAGGCGGAGATAAACATAAGAACATGTAAGGCAGTGCTGACTGTTATAGATAGATGGGATCTGTATCTTAGATGGGATCTGCCATTCATCAGCTAGTGCATGGGAAAGAGGAAAGAGAGGAGAAAACGACTAAGTCCTTGTAATCGTGCGATATCTGATAAGATACAGGAGATTGCCGTGATAAGATAAGATAAGATCTTCTGGCCTGTCAAAGGTGTAGTGGTTTGGGTTGTGCATCTATGCTGGTTCTTGCCATCGCTTCTAAGTCTGAAGTATAGAAGTAACGAGCTGTTACACCATACTCCTTCTGTGCTTGAGATTCCAGATCAAGCTTGGGAACTTCAAAGGACACTGCACTGCAGCATGTTTCATAAGAGTTAAATAGGCCAAACTTGTCATAGAAGGCTTCTCTCGCATCAAGGTGGTGGTTCTTTTCATAGAAGTGGGCCAGGGCATCCACAGTATGGGTAAGGTTCTTCTTTGGTTCCCAAGTGCAATCATCTTCTCTGTATCCTGCCCAGTGTATCAGATATTCCCAACCATTTCTGCATTTTCGCATATCTACAATAAAGTCCACTTCAAATTCTTCTTCCTGATCGTCATTAGTCAAGACAGGTCCTGGTTCTTTCACAGGCTGCCCTTCAAGTCATTTCTTGTAGGGTTTGACTCATGACACATTGACTATAGGATGGATTCTCATCGAGAGAGGGAGTCATAGTTTAACGGCATTACGGCCGGTAACTTCTGTGATTGAGAAGAGTGCAAGCCACTTCTCAGATAACTTTTCAAATGCCTGGTGAGGCGGAGATTGTTGGTGGCCAGCAATACTTGATCTCCAATCTTATATTCTGGCACATTGCTTCTGTGTTTGTCTGTCTGCAGAACCATGTGCTTCTGTGCTTTTTCTAGGTTTGTGGATGTTTCTGTGAGTGTTTCTTCTATCTGCTGAGCGAGGTTGTCTGCAGCAGGTGCTTTGGAGGAGCCAGGTTCTATTTCCATGCGAGGGGCATAGGTTCTGGTTACTTCAAAGGGTGACTTCTTGGTTGAGGCTTGCCATTTTGCATTGTAACTGAATTGAGCAATTGAGAGCCAGTCTGACCAATCTTCTTGGTGGTCACATATGAATAACTGCAGATATTGTTGTAAATCTCAGTTGATCCATTCTGTTTGACCATCTGTTTGGGGGTGTGCTGCCATGGAAAGCCGAGGGCATATTCCAAGGTGAGCACAAAGGTCCTTCATAACTTGCACAGCAAATTGTAGTCCTCAGTCTGAGACAATGGATCTAGGGATTCCATGGTTTGTCCAGACTCTAGTGAGGTATAGCTTAGCAGTTCCAGCGCCAAAATATTCTTCATACAGGGAATGAACTCCACTTCTTTGGAGAACTGGTCTACTACCACAAGGATTGAGTTGTATAGCAACAAAACTGGGAGGTTGGTGATGAAGTTGGCTGATACATCTTCCCATGGCATATGTGTCAGTTCTAGAGGTTGGAGCTTGCCAGCTGGTGGCTGGTTCCCTGTCTTCATCTTCTGACATGTGTAGCATCTCACCACATAGTCCTTGATTTGTGCTGTCATACCCGGCCAGTAGTAATGGCGTTTGATGAGCTCTATAGTCTTCTAATTACCTGGGTGTCCTGCGACTGGGGTATCGTGATGGAGTGTGATAAGGTCCATCCAATCTTCTGTGGTGACAAACATTCTTTCGTTCTTCATAAAGATTCCTTCTTCCAATAGTGAAATGAAAAAGCCTCTCAGAGACTTTAGCGAGAAGTGTAGGAGGACTGAGTTCAGGTACTCGAAGCAACCAGTACAAGTCAACTGTCAAGTTACTCAAACTGAGGAGTTACCCTCAGTCGAGCAACCCTTATATATTGAGTCTAGCATGTATGTACATGTTTGTGCATAGCTACCATAAACGTATTTCTAAAAGTTGTACCATAAGAGCATAATCTGCCATTGGGCGATAAGTATAACATGTGGATATGTCATGTATCAAAGGACTTCGGAACCAGTAAAGGCAGTGCCTTCTGAAATGGAAGAGAAGAGACGGATATTAAATAGTCATGTGCTTCGTTACTTCTGATGCTGGTGTCTGTTGCACAGGGTGGAGATTAAAGGGCAGTGCCCCACATATAAGGAAAGAGGAAAATGGGCTAATGGTGCCCAAGGGTGCGACACTTGTCGCAAGTACTTCAGACTCTTCTAGATCATGTGATCTTCATCATCATGTGATGAGTCACGTTGTTAGTCACGTGACTTGGATTATGTCAGTTGAAAGTGAAAAAGACATCTAAGTCATCAAGACTTTATTGGATTCATAACAGACAGCTGCCCTCCATCTTCTTTGATCTTTTGGACTTCTGTTTCTTTAAGAGTGAGTGTGTGGCTTCAGATTCTATCCTTCATACTGTCCCCATCATCTTCAATCCTTATGGTTCGGATCTTATCCAGGGTGATTACCACTTGTCCTTGGTTGTCTTCTTCACAACCGAAGGCGTGGTCTTCTCTTCTCAATAGCGCATCTGCTTTCCTCATTTGGGTGTCTGGTTTGTGTACCCATACATAGTTGAAATGGGTGAGGTACTGAGACCAATGAGCTTGTCTTTGTGAGAGGTTGTACTTCTGCATGAACCACTGTAGGTTGGCATGATCATTCCAAATTTCGAAGACATACTTGGCTCCTTCAAGATGATGATGCCATTCTTTTAATGCTCTGATGACACTGAGCATTTCTTTGTCAAACATTGAGTAGTTCCTTTCTTCTGGGGTCATGGAGTGTGATAGGAAAGCTACTGGTTTGAAACCTTCTTCTTCTTTGATGGATAATACTGCCCCTGTGGCAAAATCTGATGCATCTGTTTCCAGTCAGTATTCTTTCATTTGATCTAGAAAGGATAGGAGAGGAGCAGTGGTAAACTTCTTTTTTAACATATCAAATGCTTCTTCTTCTTTTTTGTTCCATTGGAAGATGTGGTCCTTCTTTGTGAGATCATTTAGAGGGTGTGTGACTTGTCCAAAGTCTTTTATGAACCTTTTGTAGAAGTTGGCTGTTACAAATCCAATAAAGTCCACTGGACTTAGATGTTTCTTTTCACTTTAGACTGATATAAGCCAAGTCACGTGACTAACCCCATGACTCATCACATGACAATGAAAGATCACATGATCTAGAAGAACTGAACCCCTTGCAACAAAGTGTCGCACCCTTGGACACCATTAGCCCGTTCTCTCTTTCCTTATATGTATCTTCATGAACTTCATTGCTCCTTTGAGCTTGTCCACCAGTGAAGCAATGAGTGGCAGGGGGTAGTTATTCCTCATGGTGTGTTCATTGAGATATTGGTAATCTTGTACCATTCTCTTTCATCCATCCTTCTTTGGGACAAAAAACACTGGTGAAGTTTGAGGAGACTTGGAAGGGTAGATATACCCCTTCTAAAGTTGATCTTCTAAAAATGCAGATACTTCTTCTTGTTCTGTAACTGAAAGTGGGATTATTCTTCCTTTCTTCAGGACAAAGGATTCTTTCAGTTCTATCTCATGATCCCATGGCTTCCTGAAAGGCATTCTTTCTGACTCATATTGTGAGAACACCTTTAACCATTTGTGGAATCACTTTGGGATTAAGTCTTCTGTAGATTACATGGTTGGTTCTGCCTTCTTTAGGGCTGACCTGATTTTGTATGCTGTCCAGGCATTATCCTGTTCCTCTTTTTTGCATTATGCAATCCACTTGCTTCTTTCTTGGAGAAGAAAACATGACCAAGGGCATCTTGTCATTTTTATTTCTCCCATTTGCCAGTTGATTTCAGGGTTGTGGCGCTGCAACCAAGTAAAGTCTATGACCAGATTGAATTTGTTTAGATCTGTCACATCGGCTGTCACCTTTTCCCTATGTCCATCAAAGTTGATGATGATTTCCGCAGTGTGCATGATGTTTCCGGCAGAGTTTTTAGTTCCATCTATGTTGTACACCAGAATTGGTCAGGTTAGCTTCTTTGTGGGTATTTGATGCTTCTGAACCCATTGTTTGTCAATGAAGATGACGTTGGCCCTGCTATCTAAAAGAGCCCTTGCTTCAATGTAGTGTTTCTTCTTATCTGCTGATATTCCTAGGGTCATGACAATTTCATTTCCCTTGATTTGAGCAGATCTTGTGGTGAGCATTTTGGAGATTTCTTCTTCTGGTTCCTTATTCTTCAAAGAGGAATCAAGTGTGCACATTTTGTCTGCACTGTGCTCTTCTTGAGCCACCCCTAACATCATACAGTGTTCTTCTAAATTAAATACTTCTGGAACTGTTAGCACTTCAGACTTATTTGCAAACCGAAGCCCATTCTTCAGTTTGCTTGTTCTTTTCCCTTCTGGGATCTTCTTAGGAAATATTCCTGCATTTGGTCCATTGACATTCCCTTTAGGTCCACCATGGAATCGTTGATCTTGGGCTGTTCATCGGCTACTTCCCATGATGTTGCCTCTTCTTTGCCTCCTTCTTCTGAGGCTCCTCAAGTGTTCCTTTTACTTTTGGAGCACTCTTGTTTGTGTTGTCCTCCCCTCCATCTGCAGCTGTTGCAAGAATTCTTTGGCTTCTTGCAATCCTTTGTGAAGTGGCCTGCTTGATCACAATTGAAACAACTCTTTGAGGACATGGGGGTGGAGGTGGTGGCAGCGGTTCTTTCTTCTCTTCTCTTCTGGGGTTGTGCTCCCTGTTTCTTCAGATTTGCCACCATCTGAAAGGCTTCTTGGTTTTTTCCGATGTCTTGGATTTCTTCTATTGTTTCATCAATGGTACTCTTCCTTCAGTTATTATGGAAGAGGACTTTTTTTTATGAAGAAGTTGATATTCTTCTCCAGGATTCTTACACCATGGCCATCGTCTACTTTGGCCTGGAGTTGGAGAGATCTCCATTAGGCAAGGAACTCATCTATGTCTATGTTTCCTTGTTCGAGGCTCTCCAGATCCTGTACTGCAGTGTCCTTTTGTAGCATAGGGCAGAACATGCTTTCAACCAATTTCAAAAAGTCTTCCCATGAAGAGAAGTGCACTCTGGCTCCCTGATTTAGTTGGTCAAGTTCTGCTTCAGCCTAACTTCCTGCCTTCCTTCCCTTCATTCAGGATAGGACGGCTACCAGTCTTCTTTCTAGATCTGGTTCTGTCATCCTTCTTCCATTGATGATAATTGGTTGTCTGCTAGCATCCAGCATATCCTTCATAAAGATTTGTTCATTTACTTTTATGAATGTCCTTATCTTGGTCCACCATTCATCAAACTTTTTGGTGTTCCCTTTAAATTCTCCAAGGTTGGCGAACACTTCTACTTTGCCACTTCCTCCTTCTAATCTGGCCCAAGAGAACATCTCCAGGAGATCTCTTGTTCTTTGTTCAGCAGCCATGGCTCGATCGTTAGCATCCCTGAGTTGTTGCTCCATTAGTCTTGCTGCATCTATCATAGTGTCCTTATCAATGTGGTTCTGGATGGATTCATTTTCTAGGGAGGCAATACGAGCCATGAGCCCGTTGAAGTCTTCTTAGGAGAGTGTGGCCATTCTTCTTGTGGTGGGGGTCTTTTTCTTCTTCTTCTAGTGCAAGCTTGTGAATCTTCTTAACAAGTAGGTGGAATTCTATTTCCAGTACACAAGTTTATGTCTCTTTTCTCTTACTTCCTCACTACCCTGAGGTTGCTTCTGGGTCTTAGATATGAGGTCGCAGTGGGGATGTCTCCTTGTTTCTTCTGAGGGACTGGGTTGTAGCATCTCTCCTTTCTTTTGGAGACAACAGTGGAGGAATGGGGTGGTGTGGGGGTTTGGGGAAGGTGTACCTCTACTTCTTCTTGCTTGGGAGTCCTGACTGCGGCTCCTCCCAACAGTTCTTCTATCCTTGCAGTGCCTGTTCTTCCAAGCCTAGGCAATGTGCCTCCCTTCCTAATGCAATGGTCTCTACTACTATGAATGTCAGCTTTATTTCCTTGTAGAAGGTCTTAATCAGTCTCCTGGAATTGTACCTTTTGATGGTGGTGGTGAAGAGGACATGTAGATGGTTGCTGAAGTGATTGACATCTTTGATGAACTTGAGGTACTTCGCTTCTTCTTCTTCTGAGTGATGGAGGGGCGAGGATGAGGGAAAGGAAGGTGATGAACTTCCTGAAAATATTCTGGACACTACCAAGACTTAGTATACCTAGAATAAGTAGGGGGGGGTGTGTTACTGTGTAAATGCCATGGTCCCTTGGTAGTTGGTTGGTTGCAAGGTTCTTTCTCGGCGATGGGCTTCTTCTTGTAACAGCTTGTTACTTTCACACTTCAGACTTAGAAGCAATGGCGAAGACCAGCATAGATGCAACACCATGCCCATTATGATTTCCTTTTTATCTCTATTGATGATCTTATCTTATCTCAGCATTCTCCGGTATCTTATCAGATATTGCATGATTACAGGATTGATCTTATCTGAAGGGACTTAGAAGATTCTCCTTTCTCAAACTCTTTCTCTTTTCCTCTACACTTGCTGATATATGAAAGACCCAATCTAAGATACAGATCTCATCTAACCATATCAGTCAGCACTGCCCAATTATGTTCTCACACTTATCCCCACTCTCTTCCATTCTATGCCTCATGCACAACATGCCTTATTAATCTCTGCTTTCTCTTATCTCAGCTATGCTTTCTGATAGAACTTTCTGATGTACTTATCACTTCTCATGCATAGCCCAGATAAGCTAGTCCCTTGATTAGGATAGATACACAGCCATGTACAGCCATGTAGTATGTCTAGATAAACCCAAGGAACTCGGCTGGTAACCCCAGTCTTGTTCACTTGGAACTTTCACCTAACAAGCGGATAAGCCGCCAAGTAGCTCATTCGTTCCGATCCCCCTCACTCGCTATATAAGGGAGAGCCCTAACCCGGTGTACCCCAGTCCACCTCTTTTTCTCCCTTGCTCCACGTCGAAGGTCCTCGCTCTCAGAAGTCAGAAGAGTTAAGTTCACTTCACTTCTTGCGTTGCAGGTGCAGTCTTGTGCACGAGCAAAGGAGTAGTCTTGCTTAAGTGTGACAATCATCCTTCTTTATACTTTAGAGGTAAAGGATAGCCTATCAAAGGTATAGGGTTGCTTAGTAAGCAAGGGAGATGGGTGAACTGAGTCCAACTAGTAGAGTACACTTGTCAGGTGTGAGATCCAAGTAAGCTGAAATGAAAAGACTTCTCAAAAGCTTTCGAGTGTAGAGGGGAGGACTGAGTGGAAGTCTCGCAAGTGCTTGGTAGGCAACTTCAAGTAAATCCGACTGAGGTTTTACACTCAGTGGATTCACCCTTATATATTCATAGGGAGATGTGTACATGTTTGTGCATAACTACTATAAACGTATTTCTAAGAATCGTACCATAAGAGCATAATGCGCCATTGGGCGATAAGTAAACATGAGGATGCCATGTGCATCAAGGGTCTTCGGAACCAATAAGGCAGTGCCTTCTGAAATGGAAGAGAAGAAGACGGAAATTAGATAGTCATGTATGTTGTTATGTCTGATGCCGGTGCCAGTTGCACAGGACGGGGATTAAAGGGCAGTGCCCCTCGTATATGGAAAGTGGGAACGGGCTAGTGGTGCCCAAGGGTGCGACACTTGTTGCAAGGAGTTCGGGTTTCGTCTAGATCATGTGATCTTTATCGTCATGTGATGTGTCACGAGGTTAGTCACGTGACCTGGCTTATATCAGTTGAGAATGAAGAAAAATGTCTAAGTCATCAAGACTTTATTGGATTCGTAACATAAGCAACACTGGGTTTTACCAGTCAAGCTACCCGGGCTTATATATGCATAGTACATGGCTGTGTCTATCCTAATCAAGGCACTCCTTATCTAGGCTGTGCATGAGAAGTGATAAGTACATCAGAAAGTCCATCAGAAGAGTATAGCCGAGATAGTGGTAATTAAAGAGGCATGTTGAGCATGAGTCATAGAAGAGAAGAAAGGCAGAGATAAACATGAGAACATGTAAGGCAGTGCTGACTGATATGGATAGATAGGATCTGTATCTTAGATCGGATCTGCCATTCATCAGCTAGTGTATGGGAAAGAGGAAAGAGAGGAGAAAATGACTAAGTCCTTGCAATTGTGCAATATCTGATAAGATACTGGAGATTGCCGTGATAAGATAAGATAAGATCTTCTGACCTGTCAAAGGTGTAGTGGTTTGGGTTATGCATCTATGCCAGTTCTTGCCATTACTTCTAAGTCTGAACCATAGAAGTAGTGAGCTGTTACAGACATCTTCTATAATAATTGAAGAAAGACCACTATAGAAGAGACAATAAAAGAAATTCAAGAAATTGGAAAGAATCAAGAAGCATTTAGGATGGTGGCAAACCTGAAGAAATGGGGAGTGCAACCCCAAAGAAGAAGAGAAGAAAGAAATGCCACCGCCACCTCCATCTCACCTCCCACCAAAAGCTGCTACAACTGTGGCCAATCGGGCCACTTTGCTAGAGATTGTAAGAAGGAGAAGAACATCTGCGAAAGTTGCGGATGGAGAGGAGGACAATACAAACAGGAATGCCCCAAAGCAAAAAGGAATACACAAGGGGCTTCCAAAGAAGACAAGAAGAATGGAGCAACCTTATGGGAAGTAGCCAATAAGAAACCCAAAATTAATGATTCCATGACAGACCTTAAAGGGATGTCCATGGACAAGATGTAGGAATACTTCCTGAGAAGGGCCAGAAAGGGAAAAGGCTCAGCAAACTGAAGAAGAGGCTTCAGTTTACCAATAGATATGAAGTACTAACTGTTCCTGAAGTATTTATCCCAGAAGAGCACTCTAGGATGTCAGAGGCAGCTCAAGAAGAGTGCGGTGCAGATGAAACATGCACACTTGATTCCTCTATGAAGAAAAAAGAACCAGAAGAACCTGAAATACTTGCTATAAGATCTGCTCAAATCAAGGGAAATGAAATTGTTATGACTCTAGGAATCTCAGCAGATAAGAAAAACTTTATTCAAGGATACATCCTCCTAGACAGTGGAGCAAACATCACCTTCATTGATGAACAATGGGTACAGAAGAATCAAATCCCCACAAAGAAACTCACCAGACCCATACCAGTCTTCAATGTGGATGGAACCAAGAACTCTGCAGAGAACATCACCTACACTGCAGAAATCATCATCGACTTCAATGGACATAGAGAGCAAGTTACAGCTGACATAACAGATCTTCACAAATTTGATCTGGTTATAGGCTTCACCTGGCTTCAATACCACAACCCAGAAGTAAATTGACAAACAGGAGAAGTAAAAATGATAAGATGTCCCCATTCCTGTCACCTCCTACAAGACAGAAGTACATGGCTTTTCCAATATGAAAAAGAAGAACAAGACAACACATGGAGAGCCTATGAAATCAGGACAGCCCTGAAGAAGGAAATTCCCATAGAGAAGGACCCCAAAGAGATGGTTCCAAAAAGATTCCACAAATGGCTAAAGGTATTCTCACAATATAAGTTAGAAAGAATGCCACTTCAAAAGTCATGGGATCACAAAATTGAACTAGAAGAAACATTTATACCTAAGAAGGAAAGAACCACCCTACTCTCTGTGACAAAGCAAGAAGAAGTCTCCGCCTTCTTAGAAGACCAACTTTGGAAGGGGGTATATCCACCCTTCCAAGTCCCCTCAAACTTCCCCAGTGTTTTTCATCCCAAAGAAGGATGGATGAAAGAGGATGGTACAGGACTACCAATACCTCAACAAACACACTGTGAGGAACAACTACCCCCTCCCACTTATTGCCTTGCTAGTAGATAAACTCAAAGGAGCTACAAGGTTCATGAAGATAGATCTCTGATAGGGCTACAATAATGTCCAGATTAAAGAAGGAGATGAATGGAAGGTCACCTTCATATGCTTCAAAGAAGTCTACAAACCACTCATCATATACTTCAGACTGATGAACTCCCCATCAACCTTCCAATCAATGATGAATGAGATCTTTGCAGATATGGATGATGTGGTAGTGGTGTACATAGATGACCTCCTAATCTTCACAAAAGGAGGAAGCCAAGAAGATCATGATAGAATCGTGGATAAAGTCCTCTGAAGGCTACAAGACAACGACCTCTTTTCCAAACCAGAGAAGTGCACCTTTGGAGTAGAAGAAGTAGAATTCCTCAGCATGATGGTCAGAAAAGATGGGATCAAATGGAGAAAAGTAAAGTAGAAGCAATCCTTGAATAGCCTACACCACACACAGTTCAACAAGTTCATGCCTTCTTAGGACTGGCCAACTTCTATAGAAGATTCATTAAAGACTTTAGGCAGATCACACACCCCCTAAATGATCTCACAAAGAAAGACCACATCTTCCAATGGAAAGAGAAGGAAGAAGAAGCATTTGAAACCCTTAAGAAGAAGTTCACTACCACTCCCCTTTTAGCCTTTCCAGATCAAGTCAAAGAATACTGACTGGAAATGGACACATCAGACTTCGCCACAGGGGCAGTACTGTCAATCAAAGAAGAAGAAGGGTTCAAACCAATAGCTTTCCTGTCCCACTCTATGTCCCCAGAGAAAAGGGACTACCCAACATTCAATAAGGAAATGCTCAGTGTTATCAGAGCATTAGAAGAATGGCAACACCATCTAGAAGGAGCCAAACACATCTTTGATATCTAGAATGACCACACAAATCTATAATGGTTCATGCAAAAACAGAACCTCTCACAAAGACAAGCCTGTTGGTCCCAGTACCTTACCAGATTCAATTATGTTTGGGTATACAAGCCAGGAACACAAATGGCAAAAGCAGATGCACTGTCCAGAAGAGAAGATCATGCTACTGGCTGAGAAGAAGACAACCAGGGTCAGATAATAATAACCCTGGATAAGATCTGAAACATAAGGATCGAAGATGATGGGGACAATATGAAGGATAGAATCCAGAATCATATGCTTGCCCTTAAAGAATCAGAAGTACAAAAGATAGAAGAAGATGGAGGACAGCTATCAGACGAAGGACTCTTTAAGAATTAGGGGAGCAT
>JBBPTS010000486.1:0-15290 GCA_038094235.1 Fistulinella staudtii
AGCGCCCGCACACTGTTTGTGTGCGCCCTCAGCAAAATGGAGTTGCAGAGCGAGCAAATAGAGTGCTTTCTGAGCGCATCACTGCAATGTTGAAGGAATCAGGACTGGCCATGGCATTCTGGGGCGATGCGCTTGCAGCTCTCATGCATGTGTGGAATAGGTGCCCTACCTCATCTCTGGACGATGCAACACCCTTTGAACTCTGGCATGGGAGGAAGCCAGATGTCTCTCATCTTCGTGTTTGGGGATCCACTGCATATGTACATGTGCAGAAGGACAGACGGCCTGCGCTTCATCCCCATTATCAAAAGTGCGTCTTTATTTGCTACCCAGATGGCTACAAAGGCTGGAAATTCTACAATCCAACCACAAAGCGCACAATTGTGTCAGAACGCGCAGATTTCGATGAAAGGGCTCCCAGACAGCATCCAGAGCGAATGGAGCACCACCCACCCCCCCAATCTACCCCATACATCACTCCTGTACTTGAAGATGATGTGGACAGCGACATACTAACTCCTCAGGTGCCTATTCCTGGGGGGGTGCCAGATCCTGATGAGGAACAGGAATCACCACCTTCATCGCCTATTATTGCCCCACAAAACATGGACATCGTGCCAGAAACACCCCCATCAGTTCCCTCATTGCTGCCAGATCCCTCTCCTCTCATCCCATTCCTCACCAAAGACGAGCCTCCTAGCCCAATTGGCATTGGAGCAAGATTACCTCGAAGAACTCGCCAACCATCTAGAGAATGGTGGAAAGTGAGTCCTGTAGATGCTGATGATGAAGAAGCAGATCTAGCGCAGTGTTTTGCAGCAAATACTGCGCACCCAAAGTTGTTTAAGGAGGCAATGCGTCGCTAGGATGCTGAGGAATGGAAACAAGCCGCTTTGGACGAATTGGCAGCCCATAAAGCGAATGGGACATGGATTGTGGTGCCTAGACCGAAGAATCGACCTGTAATCGGTTCTAGGTGGGTATTCACACAGAAATATCATGCTGATGGTTCCTTTGAGCGCTACAAAGGACGTCTGGTCGCCCAGGGCTTTACCCAATGCCCTGGATTCAAATACCTTGAGGTTTTCGCCCCAACTGTGCGCTTGCCCACTCTTCGCATCATTCTTGCACTCTCTGCACTCCAGGATCTTCACCTGTGGTCTGTCAACATCTCCAATGCCTATCTAAATGGCGAAATGGATTGTGAGGTGTTTATGGAGCAGCCAGAGGGATTTGCAGAGGGGAATGCGAAAGAAATGGTTTGTTTGCTGAAAAAAAGCTTATATGGCACAAAACAGGGCGGAAATCGCTGGAATCTCAAAATGCGCACCACACTTGAATCCTTGGGCTTCAAACAGGCATACTCTGATGCCGCTGTCTATATCTTCACTTGAGGTGATGTTAAACTGATTCTCCCTGTCTTTGTGGACGATATGACCTTTGCATTGCCCTCACTTGATGCAATCAAGAAAACCATTGCTGATCTGCGCAAATGCTTCAAATTGCGCGATTTGGGACCCACTACAGAGATTCTGGGCATCAAGATCGATTGTGACCGCTCCAGACATTCCCTGACGCTCTCTCAGCGTCAATACTGCATCGATATACTTTCTCGCTTCAAAATGAGCAATTGCAAGCCTGTTACCACGCCTATGGAGCCAGGACTATGCCTATCGCGCGAACAAAGCCTCAGGACAGCAGAATAACACTTCTTTATGCGTTCTGTGGATTATGGCGGCGCTATTGGCTCTCTCCAGTATCTTTCCTGCACAACTCGTCCTGATATCGCCTATTCTGTTGGCCAGCTCGCATCCTTCACTTCTGATCCAGGTGTTGCGCATTGGAACGCTGTAAAGCATCTATTTCGCTATATTCAAGGTACCCTGAACTTTGGGATCACTTATGTGCCAGATACAGCCAATTCTGAGCTATGCACGACCTACTCTGATGCCAACCATGGTGGATGCAAGGACACAGGTCGATCCACTGGTGCTTTCGTCGTCAAAATTGATTCTGGAGTGGCGTCCTGGATGTCCAAGCACCAGCCCATTGTTGCATTGTTGACTACAGAGGCTGAGTATGTTGCTGCATGCGAGGCAGGTAAGGAAATCATCTGGATGCACAAATTGATGCAAGAACTCGGTTTTGAGCTCTCTGGAGCCTCTTCTCTTCAAATGGACAACCAATCTGCGATTCAAGTCGCCACACATCCAGAGCATCATGGGAGGATGAAACACTTGGATTTGCGCTGGTATTGGTTGCGAGATGTGGTGGATAAAGGTCTTATTTTGCCCTCTTTCATCCCTACTGCTGATATGCCTGCTGATCTGCTCACTAAAGCTCTCCCTTGAGTCAAAGTCCAGCATTTCTGCTCGATGCTTGGACTTGGCTCATTCGGGGGAAGTTAGGTGCAGAGATGCGCAATCAGGGGGGAGTGTTGCAATTTGATTGCTACATCTACTGATCATCACTCCAATTGTCTCACATCGCATATTGGACTTTACTTCGCATTTAGAGTGTTTGCCACTCATGTGGCATGGTTCCCTTGTTGTTATTTGTTTTTCTGACTCATTGTTATTGTCGGAGTTCACTGTCTTCACTTCTTCAGTTTCTGACAGTGAACTCCAGGTAATGTACTCGAAATACTCTCAATACATAGTTTCTGACAGTGAACTCCAGCTGAGGGTGAATCCAGCTGTCAACACCCACTTCACATCTCATTCATCCATCTTCTCTCTACATTATGTCCTCTGAATCACACCACCATCGCATTCAGCCACTCTCTGGCTCAAACTACACCACATGGAGTGAAGAAATGAAAGCTCTTTTTTGCTCAAAGAGCCTCTGGTGACTTGTCAGTGGCACTGAATCATACCCAGCAACATGAGATGCAGAGAAATTAGCTTGGGACATCAGGCAGGATAAAACAACAGGTGAGTTAATGCTTAACATCGCCTCAGACCAACAAGTACACATTCGAGCACACCAGGATGACCCCACTGCTGCCTGGAACCCTCTGCAAGCCCTATTTGTCTAGCAAAAGGCCAGCACCCACTTTGTCGCCTATGATGAGTTCTTCAGCATCAGGAAGCGCTCTGATGAGTCCTTGCCAGCCCTTACTGGTCGAGTGGAGCAGACAATGGCCAGAATCCAGGAATTGCACCCCACAAGCTTCACTCTGAAGAATCTTGATGACAAACTGGCTTGCATGGCGATGATGCATGCTCTAGGGCCAGATTACTCTCACTTCACCTCATCTCTTGCCCTCCTCACTGACCTTGACAAGGACAAGGTCAAAGCAGCGTTCCAGACCGAAGAAATCAATCGCCAGCCTCGCCCTGACCACTCTGTTGCTCCCACCACTGATTCTGCGCTTTCTGCCACTTCCCCCATCTGTAAATGCCCTCGAAATGCTCCCTGCTCTTTTTGCGACCACAAAGGCCACTGTTTGTGTGTCTGTTGCTCTTTCCAGCGCACCAAGCATGTCCAGAAGGATTGGTAGCAGAAGAGGAGGCAAAATCACGCTCAAACATCGTCTACAGTCCACCTTGATGGTTCTCCTGCTGTAGAACAAGCTGGCAATGCAAGTCTTTGTTAACAACCCTAAGTGCTAAGGCTAGAGTTCACAGTCAGAAACTATGGTATTCGAGTGTAGCTACTACAACACACCTGGAGTTCACAGTCAGAAACTAAAGAACGTGTGCTGTGAACTCCGACAAAGGTTATAAAGGATGGAAACATCACTAAACAACAATAAAGAGTAAATAGAGTGAATGGGAAAAGCAAGAGATAAGAAAATGGTCGAGTGTGCAAAAGATGCACAAGAATGCTCAACTCAGTGAGATATGATCAAAACACACCAATTTGCACAATATGCGCAAACAGAGTACATCTAACAGTCTTCGCTTATGCCTTCCCTCTTCTTCCTCGTCACCCCTCCAACTCAATGCTGACTTCAATTGGAATGCAGACTCAGGCACCACTTCTCATATGATGCCCCATTGCCACTGGTTGCACAATTATGTGCCCAAACGCATCCTAATCAAGCTCATAGACAATACAATTGTCTATTCTGCAGGGGTTGGGTCAGTGGTGTTTTGCCCAGTCATAGAGGGCAGGAGGTGTTGTTCTGTGGAGTTTACCAATGTCCTGCATGTCCCTGAGCTTAGAAACAACTTGCTCACTGTCCTGTATCTTACTCACCACTCTTCCTTCAATGTGCACATCAGTTGCACCCAAATGCTCTTCTCTCAGCCTCCAGGACCACCACTTTTCGTCGCCACCATTAACAGCAACAATGCAGCATTCTTGGATTGAACTACTAAGTGTGTGACAGAGTCTGCTTTGCCAGCAACAACCCTGCCACTTGATCTATCGCTTTGACATCGCCGCTTCACTCACCACAACATTGGGGACATCAAATCAGTCATAAAGCGCAGTTTAGTGACTGGTTTGAAGCTCGACAGCAATTCCTTACCTGACCCCATATGTGAACCATGTCTGGTAGGCAAGATGTATGCAAATCCATTCCTATCATCGCAAAATCGTGCCTCTCGCCCTCTAGAGCTTGTCCACTCTGATGTGTATGAAGTTAGTTCCCTATCGCACATTCACTGGTTATTGCTATTGGGTCACCTTTATTGATGATTTCAGCAGATTTCGCTTTGTGATGCAAATTGAAGGCCAAATCAGAGGTTTTCGATGCTTTTAAGCAATTTAAAGCATTTGCTGAGAATGAGACCGAGCAAAAGATCAAAGCCCTGTGAGACGACAAGGGAGGCGAGTACATGAGCAATGCGATGCTCAAATTCACTCAGGAATGCGGAATAGAGCGCCAGCATAAAACAGGGCGGAAATCGCTAGAATCTCAAAATACATACCACACTCAAGTCCTTGGGCTTCAAACAGGCATACTCTGATGCCACTGTCTATATCTTCACTCTAGGTGATGTCAAGCTGATTCTCTCTGTCTTTGTAAACGATATGACCTTTGCATCACCCTCACTTGATGCAATTAAGCAAACCATTGCTGATCTGTGCAAATGCTTCAAATTGCGCGATTTGGGACCCATGACAGAGATTCTGGGCATCAAAATCGATTGTTACTGCTCCAGACATTCCCTGATGCTCTCTCAGCATTAATACTGTATCAATATGCTTTCTCGCTTCAAAATGAGCGATTGCAAGCCTGTTACCACACCAATGGAGCCAGGACTATGCCTATTGCGCGAACAAAGCCCCAGGACAGCAGAAGAACACTCCTTTATGCGTTCTGTGGATTTTGGTGATGCTATTGGCTCTCTTCAGTATCTTTCCTGCACAACTCGTCCTGATATCGCCTATTCTGTTGGCCAGCTTGCATCCTTCACATCTGATCCAGGTGTAGTGTATTGGAATGCTGTAAAGCATCTCTTTCACTATATTCAAGGTACCCTGAACTTTTAGATCACTTATGTGCCAGATACAGCTAATTCTGAGCTATTCATGACCTACTCTGATGCCAACCATGGTGGATACAAGGACACAGGTTGATCCACTGGTGCTTTTGTCATTAAAATTGGTTCTGGAGTCATTTCCTGGATGTCCAAGCATCAGCCCATCATTGTATTGTCGACTACAGAGGCTGAGTATGTTGCTGCATGCGAGGCAGGCAAGGAAATCATCTGTATGTGCAAATTGATACAAGAACTCGGTTTTGAGCTCTCTGAAGCCTCTTCTCTGCGAATGGACAATCAATCTGTGATCCAAGTGGCTAAACATCCAGAGCATCATGGAAGGATGAAACACTTGGATTTGTGCTGGGATTGGTTACAAGATGTGGCAGATAAAGGTCTTAATTCGCCCTCTTTCATCCATACTGCTGATATGCCTGCTGATCTGCTCACTAAAGCTCTCCCTCGAGTCAAAGTCCAGCATTTCTGCTCAATGCTTGGACTTGGCTCATTAGGGGGAGTTAGGTGCAGAGATGTGCAATCAAGGGGGAGTGTTGCAATTTGATTGCTACATCTACTGATTATCACTCCAATTGTCTCACTTCGCATATTTAGACTTTACATCGCATTTAGAGTGTTTGCCACTCATGTGGCATGTTTCCCTTATTGTTATTTGTATTTCTGACTCATTGTTATTGTCAGAGGTCACTGTCTTCACTTCTTCAGTTTCTGACAGTGAACTCCAGGTAATGTACTCGAAATACTCTCAATACATAGTTTCTGACAGTGAACTCTAGCTGAGGGTGTTTCCAGCTGTTAACAAATTGGGCCTGCAGAGCATTCCAGACAGCAGTTGGGTTGTCCTAGTGTGCTCGAATATGCACTCATTGGTCTGGGGCAATGTTAAGCATTAACCTGCCTGCTGCTTTATCCTGCCTGATGTCCCAAGCTAATTTTTCCACATCTCCTGTTGCTGGACGTGATTCAGTGCCCTTGACGAGTCACCAGAGGCCCTTTGAGCGAAAGAGAGTCTCCATTTCTTCGCTCCATGTAGTGTAGTTTGAGCCAGAGAGTGGCTGAATGCGATGGTGGTGTGATTCAGAGGACATATTGGAGAGAGAAGATGGATGGATGAGATGTGACGTGGGGAAGCGAATAATGGAGGAAAAGTGAGGACCAGTGGCAAAGTGAAGATGTGAAAGCAGAGTGCTTCAAAGTGGAGGGCTCATAACCTGTTAACAGCTGGATTCACCCTCAGCTGGAGTTCACTGTCAGAAACTTGTGTATTGAGAGTATTTCAAGTACATTATCTGGAGTTCACTGTCAGAAACTGAAGAAGCAAAGATAGTGAACTCCAACAATAACAATGAGTCAGAACAACAAATAACAACAAGGGAAACATACCACATGAGTGGCAAACACTCTAAATGCGATGTAAAGTCTAAATATGTGAAGTGAGACAATTGAAGTGATGATCAGTGGATGTAGCAATCAAATTGCAACAATAAATAGTTTCTGACAGTGAACTCCAGCTGTGTGTGCTTCCAGCTGCTTTTAACAGGTTATGACCCCTATGCTTTGAACACCTCTGCAATTGCCTTTTTATACCTCACTCAATGAAGTTTTCCCTCCATTATTCACTTCCTCTCTCTCCCCATACTTCCTCTCTTCATAATAACTCCTTTTCTTCCCTATATATGTCATCTGAACATCATCACCATCACATTCAGCCTCTCTCAGGCTTGAACTACACCACTTGGAGAGAGGAAATGAAGGCCCTATTCCGCTCTAAAGGCCTCTGGAGACTCGTCAATGACACTGAAAAGTGCCCTTTCAGTGGAGATGCTGAGCAGTTGGCATAGGATATCAAACAGGACAAGGCTGCAGGCGGGTTAATGCTCAATATTGCCCCCGAACAGAGAGTCCACATTTGAGCCAAGCAGGATGACCCTACAGCCGCTTGGAGCGCTCTTCAGGCCCTCTTTGTGCAACAGAAGGCCAGTACTTGCTTTGTGACCTATAACGAGTTTTTCAGCATCAGAAAGCAGCCTGAGGAGTCCCTGCCAGCTCTCTCTGCTCATATGGAACAGGCCATGGCCAGGATACAAGAATTGCACCCTCCCAGCTTCGATTTGATGAAACTGGATGACGAACTCAGCTGTATGGCCATGATGCACGCTCTTGGGCCAGATTTTGCCCATTTCACTTCTTCCCTCACTCTACTCACTGACCTGGACAAGGATAAGGTCAAGGCTGCCTTCCAGAGTGAGGAAATCAATCGCCGACTGCGTCCTGAGCTCTCTGAATTGCCAGACACCGTCCTGTTCACTTCCACTTCTCCCTCTTGTCATTGTCCTTGAAACTCGCCTTGCTCTTTCTGTGATAGGCCCAGCCACTGCCAATGCAAGTGCTACCAGCTCCAAAAGGCAAAGAACTTCTACAAAATGTGCCAGAATGGGAGAAAAGCGACTACTAATACCCCAGAGCAGCCCACTGTTGGAAGTTTAACCCACACTTTTGACAGTGACATTGGCTGTGTAGCCTAGTGATTAAGGCAATCCTACTAGTGATGGGAAGTCCCAGGTTCAAGTCCTGGTCTGGCCAGATTTTCCCTCTGAGTTTTCCCGCTTTAACACCCACTGCTAATTCATCGCAGGAAGTGACTGAAAAGGCTGGAAATGCAAGTCTTCACTCCTCTGATCCCTCTGACCCCTTTTTGTCACTTCAGCTCGATGCTGACTTCTCTTGGAATGCAGACTCAGGTACCACTTCTCATATGACTCCCCATCGCCACTGGCTTCGCAATTATGCGCCAAAACAAGTCCCAATGAAGCTCACCAACAATTCTGTGGTCTATTCAGCAGGAGTGGGCTTTGTGGTGTTTCAACCAGTTGTAGATGGAAAGAGGAGGTGCTCTGTCGAGTTTTCAAATGTTCTGCATGTCCCTGACCTTCGTAACAACTTACTTGCTGTCTTGTACCTCACTCGCAACTCTGGCTTCAATGTGAATATCAATTCATCGCATATAATGTTCTCTTGCCCACCAGGACCACCACTTTTTGTCACCAGGATTGATAGCACAAATGCAGCATTCCTCGAAGGCACTACTAAGTGTGTGATGGAGTCCATGTTAGATATTGATTGCTTCATCTACTGATTACACTGCACTCTGCATATTTAGGACTTTGCTTCTTATTTTAGTTGTTTGCCACTCTTGTGGCGTGTTTCTTGTGTTGTTATTTGTTGTTTCCATCCTTCTATAGTGTCGGAGGTCACTGTCTGCACTTCCCTAGTTTCTGACAGTGAACTCCAGGTAATGTAGTCGAAATACTCTGAATACACTAGTTTCTGATAGTGAACTCTAGCTAGGTGCGCTTTCAGCTGTTTTAACAGTCCGCTTCACCAGCAACCACCCTACCATTGGATTTATTGCTCTGGCATCGTTGCGTTGCCCATCACAATGTAGAGGACATCAAAATGCTATTGGAGTGCCAACTGGTCACTGGATTGAAGCTTGACAGCAAGAACTTACCTGATCCAATTTGTGAGCCATGTCTGGCAGGCAAGATGCATGCCAACCCATTCCCTCTATCCAAATCTCGCACATCTAGACCTCTGGAACTTGTCCAATCTGATGTACATGAAGTGCCCTATCGAATATTCTCTGGGTATCGTTATTGGGTCACTTTCATCGACAATTACTCCAGATATCGCTTTGTGATGCCCTTAAAGGCCAAATTGGATGTTTTTGATACTTTTAGGCAATTTAAGGCCTTTGCTGAGAACCAGAGCGAAAGATGCATCAAAACTCTGTGAGACAATAAGGGGGGCGAGTATATGAGCAATGCAATGCTCAAATTCACTCAGGAATACGACATAGAGCACCAGCACACAGTTAGAGCATGTCCACAGCAGAATAGGGTTGCACAGCATGCAAATAGAGTGCTTTCTGAGCGCATAACAGTCATGTTGAAGAAAGCACTTGCAGCACTCATCCATGTCTGGAATAGATGCCCAACATCTGCTTTGGATCACTCGACTCCTTTTGAACTCTGGCATGGTCAGAAATCAGATCTATCTCACTTGTGAGTATGGGGCTCGACTACTTATGTGCATGTCCAGAAGGATAAGTGATAGGCCTTGCAGCCCCACTTTGAAAAATGCGTCTTTATAGGCTATCCTGAGGACTACAAGGGGTGGAAATTCTACAATCTGATGACAAAGCTCACAATCATCTCGAAATGCGCTGATTTCAATGAAAGGACCACATTTGTTGCTCCTGATTGCCCACAGAGCATTGCAGTAGAGAAATCAATGCCCTATATTGC
Source organism: Fistulinella staudtii (assembly GCA_038094235.1). Taxonomy (NCBI): domain Eukaryota; kingdom Fungi; phylum Basidiomycota; class Agaricomycetes; order Boletales; family Boletaceae; genus Fistulinella; species Fistulinella staudtii. The sequence goes on from JBBPTS010000486.1 coordinate 9,761, forward strand.
TCCTGTGATCGAAGATGAGGAGGAAAATGATCTAATCTCGACTCCTCAGGTTCTGCCTCTGAGGGGGGTGCCAGACTCTGATAGTGAGCAGGAATCAGTCCCTTCATTGCCAGCTATTGCCTCTGCACATCTACAACCTGTCTCTGAAAGACCCCCATCAACTTCTGCTCCCCTGCCTGCAATTGGACCTGATCCATTGCCCATGGTCCCATTTCCTACCAAGGATAAGCCACTGAGTCCAATTGGCATTGGGGTGCATTTTGTTAAGTGTTGTGAGGCACAACTTGTATTAATTGTGCATTTAGTGCATTTCTAGCCTTCTTTGCTCTATTTAGAGTATTTGGCACACTTGTGCCATGTTTCCCTTGTTTTTGGTTATTGTTTCGACTCTCTATTCATGTCGGAGTTCACTGTCACCGCTTCTCCAGTTTCTGACAGTGAACTCCAGCTGTGAGCCAATCCAGCTGTTCTAACAGGTTATGAGCCCTGCACTTTGAGCTGCCCTTCAATTGCCTCACCATCTTCTCACTTGACAAAATTTTCACTCCCTCATCCACTCCTCACTTCTCTCTACTCTCCACTTCCCTATCCCTATTCCAATGTCCTCTGAACACCACAACCATTGCATCCAGCCTCTCTCAGGCTCGAATTACATGGAGTGAAGAGATGAAGGCTCTGTTTTGCTCCAAAGGACTCTGGAAGCTCGTAAATGGCACTGAAACTCGCTTCTCTACTGGAGATGCTGAAAAGCTGGCCTGAGACATAAGGCAGGACAAAGCTGCTGGCGAACTAATGCTAAACATCACTCCAGACCAGCGGGTCCACATTCGAGCGTACCAGGACAACCCTATTGCCACTTGGAATGCTTTACAAGCTCTCTTCGTTCAACAGAAGGCCAGCACTGGATTTGTGGCCTACGATGAGTTCTTCAGCATCAGAAAGCGCCCTGATGAGTCCCTCACTGCGTTTACAGGCTGAGTTGAGCAGGCTATGGCCAGGATTCAAGAACTGCATCCTTTGAGCTTCACTTTGAAGAATCTGGACAATGAACTGGTTTGTATGGCGATGATGCACGCTCTTGGGCCTGAATATGCTCATTTCACATCCTCCCTCGCTCTCCTGACTGATCTGGACAAGGACAAGGACAAAGCAGCATTCCAGACTGAGCAAATCAATCACCAGCCTTGCTCTGATGCCTCCACAGCAATCCCCACTGATTCCGCCCTCTTGTCTTCTTGCTCTGTAGAGTTCTCGAATGTGCTGCATGCCCCTGAACTTAGGAACAACCTGCTCGCTGTTTTGTACCTCACTTGTCGCTCTGGATTTAATGTGCATATCAATTCCACAAACATGACCTTTACTTGCCCACCAGGACCTCTGCTTTTCATCGCCACAATCAATAGCAACAATACAGCATTCCTGGAGGGCACCACTGAGTGTGTGATGGAGTCAGCCTCGCCAGCAACTACCCTCCCCCTTGATATTTCGCTCTGGCATCGTCGTTTTGCACACCACAACATTGGGGACATCAAAAACCTCATAAAGCACAATATTGTGACTGGTTTGAAGCTCAACAGCAAGTCTATGCCTGACCCCATTTGCAAACCATGTCTGGCTGGCAAGATGCATGCAAATCCATTCAATTCCTTTCAATCTCATGCTTCTAGACCTCTGGAGCTTGTGCACTCTGATGTACATGAGGTTCCCTATAGGACATTCTCTGGATACTGCTACTGGGTCACTTTCATCGACAACTACTCATGATATTGCTTTGTTTTGCCTCTAAAGGCCAAATCAGAGGTTTTCGATGCTTTCAAGTAATTTAAGGCCATTGCTGAGAACCAAACAGAGTGAAGGATCAAATCCCTGTGAGATGACAAGGGAGACGAGTACATGAGCAATGTGATGCTCAAATTCATCCAGGAATGCAGCATAGAGCACCAGCACACTGTCCGTGCACGACCTCAGCAGAATGGAGTTGCAGAGCATGCAAATCAAGTCCTATCTGAGCGAATTACAGTGATGTTGCAAGAATCTGGCCTGGCTATTGCATTCTGGGGCGAAGCACTGGCAGCACTGGTATATGTATGGAACAGATGTCCCTCTACATCTCTTGACAACTCTACCCCCTTCAAAATCTGGCATGGGCGAAAGCCAGATGTGTCTCACCTTCGTGTTTGGGGTTCTACTGCATATATCCATGTGCAGAAGGATAAGAGTGTTGGAAGCTTAACCCACACTTTGGACAGTGACATTGGCTGGGTAGCCTAGTGGTTAAGGCAATCCTACTAGTGATGGGAAGTCCCAGGTTCAAGTCTTGGTCTGGCCAGATTTTCCCTCTGAGTTTTCCCGCTTTAACAGTACTCCCCTAAACTCAAAAATGAGACACATCTGGCTTGTGACCATGCCACAATTTGAAGGGAGTGGCATTGTCCAAAGCAACAGTAGGGCACCTATTCCAGACATGGACCAAGGCAGCAAGTGCTTCATCCCAGAAAGCTGTAACTAAGCCAGATTCCTTCAACATGGCAGTAATTTGCTCAGAAAGCACTTGATTGGTGTATTCTACAACTCAATTCTGCTGAGGGTGTGCTTGAACAGTGTACTGGCACTCTATGCCGCATTCCTGGGTGAATTTGAGCATGGCATTGCTCATATACTCCCCTCCCTTATCATCTCGAAGAGTTTTGATGTGACGCTTAGTCTGGTTCTCTTCAAAGGCCTTAAACTGCTTAAATACATCAAAAACATCACTTTTGGCCTTTAAGGGGATCACTAAGTGAAATCTTAAGAAGTCGTCAATGAAAGTGACCCAGTAGCGAAAGCCAGAGAATTTGGGATAAGAGACTTGATGGACATCAGAATGGACAAGTTCCAGAGGCCTGGAAGTGCGAGTTGTTGAAGATGGGAATGGATTCACATGCATCTTGCCAGTTAGGCAAGGCTCACATATGGGATCAGGCATAACTCTGCTATCTAGCTTCAAACCAACTCATAACCTTGGATAAGATCCACTTAATGCACATTGAAGATGATGGGGATAAAATACTCAACCAGATTCAATTGGAAACACTTCAACATTCGGAATCAGGGGTCAACCAAATAGAAAACCAGAGAGTAGAGCTCTCAGACAACAGAGTCTTTAGAAAGGATAACAAAGTCTTCACACTAGAAAAGGTCCAAATGACAATAATGACTGCCCATCACAACACACCAATAGCCAGACATCCAGAAGTGGAAAAGACTATGCACCTTATCCAGGCTCATTACTATTGGCCAGGAATGATCAAAGATGTAAAAGAATATATGGCCCAGTACTATATATACTAGAAAATGAAGACAGGAAACATAGCCCCAGCCAGCAAGTGAAACGGATGAACTTCCTCAACTATAAAAGGAGGGGAGATAAGATAGAGAATCATATCTTATACTTCAGAGATGTGATAAGGATTGCCTTCAGGGGGTGCAATGATGGTTGCCTTCAAAGGTCTCTTCATACTTCAGAATCTTATCAATCCTATCTTCTGTAAGGGAAAGGGCAAGTGGTGATGACAGGACTTGTACACTGATGAAGAGGGGAAGTGGTTGAGTAAGCAACTCCACTTAGCTACTGCCAGGAGTCTGACTGGACAATAGGGGCTGTAGACCATAAGATTCAAGTAAGCAAGACTAAGGGCTTCTACTGCTAGCCCTACTACTTATATACATCTTCTGATGAGGCTGTGTATGACCTCATATGGTAAATACTGTATCATACTATTGTAGCTATCCTGTGGCCACATCAGTGTTCTTCTGATAAGGGAACATGTGTTCTCTTCATGTCCATCAAATGGAAGAGAAGGCTGTGCCTTCTATCTAACCTCATGGCAACCTTATGTGCCACTTCTAAGTCCTAGGATCAATCTATGATCCAATCTTCTTCAAGAGATCTCAGATCTCACTTCTGATGGTGGAGATAAAGCAATCTCTCTTCTATCCATTGAGGTTTCTTCTAAGTGCCACTGATAAGATCAGGACAGTGCAATCATGCGAACATCTTCGGAGATTGCTGTGATAAGATAAGATTATCGAAATCTAATCTTCTTCAGAGTGCACCATTATGCAAAAGTGATAATGATAAGCAATCATTACAGCAAGCTACAACCACTAGAGTTACCGAACATGCTATAGGAAGACATCTCTGCTGACTTTCTCACAGATGTTCCCCTCTCTCATGGCTATGACTTGGTCCTTGCTGTTATGGATTGATTTTCTAAAGAAATAGAACTCATCCTCTGTTAGAAAACTATCATAGCATTTGATACAGCCAAGCTCTACCTAGAGCATGTTTGGATGAACCACAGAATCCCCTGAAGCATTGTATCAGATCACAGCCTACAATTTGCTGCCCAAGTCATGAAAGATCTATGCACATACTTAGAAATAAAACCACATCTCTCTATGGCATCACACCTGTAGACAGATGGGCAGACAGAGCAAATCATCAGAGACCTACAACAATACCTTCGGTTGTTCATCTGTGATCACCAGAATGACTGGAGTGACTGGCTTTCCATCACTTAATTCTTATACAACTCAAAGAAGTAAGCTTCTTCACAGAAAACCCCCTTTGAAGTTACATTGACCTACACCTCTAGGATGGGAATAGAACCCAGAACTTCTAAAGCCCCAGCAGCAGACAAACTCACTTAAATGATTGAGAAAGCCCTTGTGGAAATGTCCACAAACCTTAAAAAAGCCTAGGAGGTAATAAAAAAACAAGATGACCAGCACCAATCTGACACCCCAGAATACAAATTAGGTGATCAGGTGTTGCTTGCTACAGACAACCTCTGCTTGATGCAGGAATCATGGAAGCTGTCTGAGAAGTGGCTTAGGCCCTTCCAGATCATTTAAATTATTGGCCAGAATGTTGTTAAACTACTTCTTCCCTCATAGATAAAAATACATCTGGTGGTAAATGTATCACAGATCAAACCTTACAAAAAACACCTAAATAGCCAACCTGTCCAGAACCTGGGTCCAGTCCTAGTGACTGAAGATTGGAATGAAGAATATGAAGTCAATTTCATAGTAAACACCTGCAAATGTCAGAACAGATAGGAATATCTGGTGTATTGGTACAGATACTTGGAAGAAGACCACACATAGGAATCTGAGAAGAACCTCACCCATGCTAAGGATACGATAGTGGAATTCCATGAGAAAAACCCCAAGCTCCACCTGTGTGAAGCATTTTACAAAAATTTCAGCTTAGAAAACCCCTACAAAACTCTTTTCATATGCACCATCACTTTCACATCCCACCCAACCACCCAATAGAGTCTTTGATGGAACTTGAAGACTATGAGAAGGAGATGGTGTTACAAACTCAAAGTTCACACTCTGAACTTAGAAGATTTCATGCTTTTAACTGATATAATCAAAGTCATATGACTAACAATGTGACTCATCACATGACAATGTAAGGTCACATGACCTAGAAGAGAACTGACCCCTTCACAACAAGTGTCACACCCTTGAGCACCAC
>JBBPTS010000487.1:0-15279 GCA_038094235.1 Fistulinella staudtii
TGCCCGATACAATGGTAGGGGCGGAAATGAAGAGGGCAGTGCCCCGCGTATAAGGAAGGTGGAAACGGGCTAATGGTGCCCAAGGGTGCGACACTTGTCGCGAGAGGGATTCGGGTCTCGTCTAGATCATGTGATCGTCAGGTGATGTGTCACGAGGTTAGTCACGTGACTTGGTTTGTATGGAAAACGTCTAAGTCTCTGGGACTTTTTATGGATTCGTGGATTCGTAACAGGGAAAGCCCCTCAGTTCGATTGACTTGGTTGTTTCCACATTTTAGGACAGCTCTCCAAGCAATTACTCAGCCTTTCTCTTATTTGTTGTTCTTTTCCGTTTCAGGTACTGAGTTAGAGGTCTCACAAGTGCTTTGTGGACAACTTCAAGTAAATCCAAGTGAGGTTTTACGCTCAGTGGATCTACCCTTATATATTCATAGGGTTTTGTGTGTACATGTGTGGTCATACTTCTATATACATATTTTTGGGAGTTGTACCATATGAGCATAATGTGCCATTGGGCAATAAGTAAGGCATGTGGGATGCATGCACATCAAGGGTCTTCAGAACCAATAAAAGGCAGTGCCTTCTAGGATAGAAGAGAAGCTAGATGGAAATTAAATAGTCATGTTTGAGACACTTCTGATGTCTCAGTACCAGTTGTACAGGATGGAAATGAAAAGACAGTGCCCCACATATAGAGAAAGAGGGGAATGGGCTAATGGTGCCCAAGGGTGCAACACTTGTTGTGAAGGATTCAGTTCTCTTCTGATCATGTGATCTTCATCGTCATGTGATGAGTCACGTTGTTAGTCATGTGACCTGGCTTATGTCATTCAAGAGAGCGAGAACTTCTAAGTTCAGACATGAACTTTTTGGATTCATAACACCATCCCCTTCTCATGCTCTTCAAGTTCCATCAAAGACCCTAATGGGTGGTTGGGTGGGATGCAAAGGTGACAGCACAAATGAAAAGTGTTTTATATGGGTTTTCTAGGCTGAAATTTTTGTAGAATGACTTGTGTAGGTGGAGCTTAGGGTTTTTCTCATGGAATTCTGCTATTGCCTCTTTGGCATAGGTGAGATTCTTCTCAGGTTCCCATGTGCACTCCTCTTCCAGGTATCCATGTCAATACACTAGATATTCCCATATGTTCTATCATTTTCAAGCATCTACTATGAAATCAACTTCATATTCTTCATCCTGGTCCTCAGTCACTAGGACTGGACCTGGGTTTTGTACAGGTTGGCTGTTGAGGTGTTCCCTATATGGTTTAATCCAGGATAGGTTTACCACTGGATGGATTTTAATATGGGAAGGAAGGAGTAGATTAATGGCATTTTAGCCAATAATTTGAGTGATTTGGAAGAGGCCTAGCCACTTCTCCAATAGCTTCTATGACTCCTGCATCAAGTGGAGGTTATCTGTAGCAAGCAACACCTGATCACCTATCTTGTAATCTGGGGCATCCGATTGGTGCTTGTCAGCTTGTTTTTTCATTGCTTCCTACACCTTTTTAAGGTTTGTGTAACAGCCCGTTACTTTCATGCTTCAGACCTAGAAGTGATGGCAAGAACTGGCATAGATGTACAACCCAAACCACTATGCTTTTGACAAGCCAGATGTTATCTTATCTTATCTCGGCAATCTCTGGTATCTTATCAGATATCGCACAATTGCAAGAACTTAGTCTCTTTCTCCTTTTCTCTCTCCTTTCCCATGCACTCACTGACATAAGGCAGATCGGATCTACGATATGTTATGAACCAATAAAAGTCATGATGACTTAGACGTTTCTTTCACTTTCGACTCATATAAACCAGGTCACGTGACTAACCACGTGACATATCACATGACGATAAAAGATCACATGATCTAGACGAGACCTGAATCCTTTCGCGACAAGTGTCACACCCTTGGGCACCATTAGTCCATTTCCATCTTCCTTATATGAGGGGCACTGCCCTTCATATCCACCCTTACCACATCAACAGGCATCAGAAGTCTTAGAAGTCATGACCCACACGTTTATTTAATTTCTGTTCCCTTCTCTTCCATTTCAGAAGGCACTGCCTTTAATTGGTTCCGAAGACCCTTGATGCATGTTGCATCCTCATTCTACACTTATCGCCCAATTGTGAATTATGCTCTTATGGTACGATTCCTCAAAATACGTTTATAGTAGTTATGCCACAAACATGTATATACAAACCTATGAATATATAAACCAAGTCACTTCACTGAGGAAAGCTCCTCAGTTGAAGTAACTTGGTGGTGCAGACCTTAAAAGCCCCTGAGCCCTTCACTCAGTTTTTCTCTCTTAAAGTCTTAGTTGGCTGTTTCGTTTCACTTTACTTCAACTACTCACTTCACCATCGACAAGAACGTCCTCGCTGAAGGCCACCACACAACGCTGCAAACATAGGACGATTAAAGAAGTAACATCCCCCCCAGAAGTTATCTACTCCACGCACTAACAGGACCAGTGCCCTCCTCGCACTTCTCGATTTCCTCCACCCCTCCCACAGACCTTTTCACCGACAAACCGGCACCACTTGACCCCGAGGTAGTAGCCTTGCACCAGAAGTTCAACAAAGAGGCTGGCCTCTTTATCCAAAGTGTTACTGACCTCATCAAGCAAGCTGACCGCAGGCAACACTCCAACCAACTCGCCCCCAGCTTCTACGAGGAGCTACAAGGACCCTACCTCTTGCTCGAGATCAAGTACCTGGTAGAGAAGGCAGAGTAGAGCGGATTGGATCTTCGTGGTACTGCGGAGATACTCGATACGTACAGTGGGGATCGTACCGCCTTTCTGAACGGGTTGAAAGAAGGGAGACTAGTAGGACCCTCAGGAGAGAAAAGAGGAGTATCAGAGATAGGAGTACAGACGGAAGAAGGCCCGAGAAAGAAGCAGGTAAAAAGGACCTACCCATACACATCCAAAGCAAGAGCAGACCCTCGCTCCCCCCTCCGTGCCTCATATTTGTTGAAGAAGGCCAAGAAGTAAGGCCTTGGGTCAGTAGGAAGTTGAAAGAAACTCCTCGTGTATCTTTGCAGAGATAGCCACCCCCCCAATTCATATCTTTTTCCCATAATGTCATTCCAAGAACAGCTTGACTCACTCAGAGGCCAACTCCAGGCCATGATCACTGAAATGAATGCCCAAGCCCATGAAATAAGGACGCTCAAGGAGCAAATTGACAATGCCCTTGCTACCACTAACAGCCAAAAGTGGGTGGGGCCTTCTACCAGAGGAAGTAGGATAGAAGCATTCAAGGACTCAGGAGAATACGATGGGTCAAAAGCCAAATTCGATGAGTGGTGGATCAAGATGAGATCCTGGCTCAGATCGAACCCCTTCTTCTTAACGAAGGCAAGATACAGCGACAGGACGGATAAGAGAAATCCGATCACCAGAGAACAAGAGTACGACATCAAGCTCATTGAAGGAATGAGGGCTGTGTTGTCACGTCTAAAGGGGCAAAAAGGAGGACCCTGGGCACAATCGGAGTTGGAAAAACTCCTATAAGGAAGAACGACCTTCGCAAACTGGGAAGAATTCGAAACAGAATTCGAAGGTCTCATGAAGCTGATGTTACACCAAGATTGGGCTATGGTGAACATCACCAAATTAAAACAAGGACGAGACGATATAGACACCTTCTTCGCCAAGTGGCAGGCGGCCAACAACTGGGCCAACCTAAGCAATGAACACGGAGTCCTCCTCCTTGAACAAGCAGTGTCTGAGGAAATCAGACAAGAACTTTTCCGGACAGACCAGCAAAGTCTGTTCATTTCCACCACCTTGACCAACATATGAAAAATTGGCAAGGCATACGAAGCGTACCACATGTATACAGGACAGAACATGCGAAATGCCCAATCCCAGCTGGCTATGGCCTGGTGATTCACATCCACCTCCACTGAAAAGAACATGCCGAAAGGAGCATGCTTCAACTGTGGACAGACAGGACATCTCCTTAGGGAATGTCCAAAACCAAAAGTCTCCTGCCCTGAATGCAAATGGCTTGGCGGCAAACACAAGAAAGAATGCTGGAAAGACAATAGAAACGCCAGGAGTGCAAAGACATCACAAGCTTCTGAAAGAAGAAGTGCTCCAAAAGAGGAAGGAGCCACAACGTGGGAGGTAGCTGACGAAAACCCGCAGGTATCAGACCCCTGGAATGAAATCAAGGGGAAGACGTTCGATCAGATACAGGAGTATTTCGTACGAAGGGCCTTCCAACAGAAGGGGAAAGGGAAGGCGAACTGAAACTGGAAAAACGGTTCGCCAATAATAAGTATTCTTCCTTGGACTATACGGACATTATCGATACATGGTCAGAGGTGTCTCTAGAAGAGCACGGTGCAGACCAGAAATGCACACTTGATTCCTTTTGCAACAAGGAAGAAAACACCCCCTTTCTGGAAGAACTTTTTACTAGATCAGCAAGAATCAAAGACGAAATCTCCCTTCGTATACAAATCTCTCCTGATCAGAAGAACCGTGACTGGAACACGGTAGAAGCTCTCCTCAATAGCGGGGCAAACATAACCTTCATCAACAAGACATGGGCCGAAAAGCACCATATCCCCATGAGACAACTTTGCCACCCTATCTCAGTCATCAACGTTGATGGCACTCAGAACTCCGCGGGGCAGATCACCCACACAGCCCAGATCCAAATCGATTATAAAGGACATCGAGAAAGGATAGAGGCAGAAGTAACAGATATCGCCACATTCCCTCTAGTTATAGGGTTTAACTGGCTAAAACGACATAATCTGGAGATCGACTGGAGATCCGGAGAATTAAAATTCACATGATGCCCTCAATCCTGTCACATGCTTCAAGAACGAAGCGAATTCTTGATGATGTGCGACAAGGAAGAACAAGACAATGCCTGGAGCGCATACCATATCAGAGCAGCAATAGAAAAGCCCAAAGAAAAGAAGCAACCCGCACAACTGGTGCCGGCCCGCTTCCACAAATGATTAAAGGTGTTTGAGGAAAAAGATTCCGAAAGAATGCCAAAACGAAAACTGTGGGATCATGCCATAGATCTCAAAGACATGTTTACCCCAAAAAAGGGAAAACTGATCCCCTTAGGGCCAAAAGAACAAGAAGAAGTCTCGGCGTTCATTGACGAACAATTGAGGAAAGGCTATATTCACCCATCCAAATCTCCTCAAATGTCACCAGTCTTCTTCGTCCCCAAGAAGGATGGAAGAAAGAGAATGGTACAGGACTATCATTATCTAAACAAACACACTGTTTGCAACAACTACCCTCTACCCCTCATCTCTCAGCTGGTAGATAAGCTCAAAGGAGCAAGAAAATTTACGAAAATTGATCTAAGATGGGGCTACAACAACGTCCGCATCAAAGAAGGAGACAAATGGAAGGCTGCGTTCGTATGCTTCAGAGGAGCATACGAACCTTTAGTAATGTACTTCGGGCTATGCAACTCCCCCTCCACCTTCCAAGTGATGATGAACGAAATCTTTGCCAACCTTGAAGACGTTGTAGTCATCTACATCGACAACCTCCTCATATTCACAAAAACGGATTCCCAGGAGGAACACGACCGGATTGTGAAAGAAGTCCTGAAGAGGCTAGAAGAAAGCCAAACCCGAAAAATGTATGTTCTCCATGGAAGAAGTAGAATTCCTCGGAATGACAGTGGGAAAGAACGGGATTAGGATGGACGACGAAAAGGTGGAAGCTATCCAAGCATGGCCAAAACCCAGGAACCTCCATGACGTACGAAGCTTCCTCAGCCTGGCCAACTTCTACCACCGATTTATCAAAGACTACACTTCCATCGCAAAACCCTTGACCTGTCTAACCAAAAAAGACCTGCCCTTCCAGTGGCAGTCAGAAGAACAAGAAGCCTTTGAAAGGCTCAAAAATGCGTTTTCCACAGCACCTATCCTGGCTTTCCCAGATGATGAAACCGAGTACAGGTTACAGACGGATGCATTGGATTTTGCCATAGAGGCAATCCTGGAAATGAAAAAGGAAGATTGTTGGCACCCAGTAGCCTTCTTCTCTCATGCCCTTAATGACACCGAACGAAATTACCTGGTGTTCAACAAGGAAATGCTTAGCGTTATTAGGGCATTAGAAAAATGGCGTCATTATCTAGAGGGAGCATGATTTGAGTTCGAGATCTGGAATGACCACGCAAACCTTCAGTGGTTCATGCAAAAACAAGATCTCAACAGAAGACAGGCTCGATGGAGCCAATATCTATCATGCTTCAATTACGTCTGGGTACACAAACCCGGAACAGCAATGGCTGCAGCGGACGCACTCTCCAGAAGAAGCGATCACGCAGAAGGAGTTGAAAATGACAATAAAGGCATTCAATTCATAACCCCGGATAAGATCCGTTTGACATGCATCAAGGATGATGGGGACAGAATCTTAGACCAGATCTGATCGGAAACCCTACAGCTTCGGGAATCGGAGGTCCATGCAATAGAGAACCAGGGAGCAGAGCTCTCAGATGACAGCGTCTTCAGGAAAGAAGGAAAACTCTTTACACCAGAAAAGGTCCGCATGATGGTAATGACTGCTCACCACGACACACCAGTGGCAGGACATCCAGGAGTGGAAAAGACGATGAACCTGATCCAGACGCACTACTATTGGCCAGGAATGACCAAAGACATAAAAGAGTACGTTGCTCGATGCCACACTTGCCAAAAAATGAAAACAGGAAACACGGCTCCAGCCGGAAAGTTACAACCACTGGAACTGCCAAACATGCCATGGGAAGATATCTCCGCCGACTTTCTCACAGATCTACCCATCTCCCAAGGCTATGATTCGGTACTTGCCATAATGGATCAATTTTCCAAAGAAGTGGAATTCATCCCCTGTTACAAAAACATCAGCGTGTTTGAAACCGCTAAGCTCTATCTAGAGTGAGTTTGGATGAACCACGGACTTCCGAGAAGTATCATATCAGATCGCGGCCCTCAATTTGCCGCACAAGTAATGAAAGACCTATGTGCACGCCTAGGATAAAACCCTGCCTATCTACGGCATCTCATCCGCAAACAGACAGACAGACAGAGCGCATCATATGGGATCTCCAGCAATACCTTCGGTTGTTCATCTGCGATCATCAGAACGACTGGAGTGAATGGCTCCCCATCGCTCAATTTTCATATAACTCGAAGAAGTAAGCTTCCTCACAAAAAACCCCCTTCAAAGTCACCTGGACTTACCCGCCACGGATGGGAATAGAACCTGGAACTTCCAAAGCCCCCGTGGCAGACGAACTGGCTCAGAAAATTGAGCAAACCCTCGCGTAAACATCCGCAAACCTGGAAAAGGCCCAAGAGACAATGAAAAAACAAGCTGACAAGCACCGATCTGATGCCCCTGAATACAAACTCAGCAATCAGGTGCTGCTTGCAACAGATAACCTCCGCTTAATGCAGGAATCCTGAAAGCTCTCTGAGAAGTGGCTAGGCCCTTTCCAGATCATAAAGATCATCAGCCAGAATGCTGTTAAACTACTTCTTCCTTCCTCTATTAAAATCCATCCAGTGGTAAATGTATCACAGATCAAACCTTACAAGGAATGCCTTGATGGCCAACCTGTCCAAAACCCAGGTCCAGTCCTAGTGACCGAGGATCGGGATGAAGAATATGAAGTCAATTTCATCGTTGACGCCCGCAAACGAAGGAACAGATGGGAATATCTTGTGCATTGACATGGACATCTGGAAGAAGACCGCACTTAGGAACCTGAGAAGAACCTCACCCATGTCAAAGAGGCAATAGCGGAATTCCATGAGAAAAACCCCAAACTCCACCTACATGAGACGTTCTATGAGAACTTCGGCCTAGAAAATCCTTACAAAACTCTGTTCATACGTGCCGTCACATTCACATCCCCCCCAACCACCCAATAGGGTCTTCGATGGAACTTGAAGACCATGAGAAGGGGATGGTGTTACAAACCCATAAAAGTCATGATGACTTAGATGTTTCTTTCACTTTCGACTCATATAAACCAGGTCACGTGACTAACCATGTGACATATCACATGACGATAAAAGATCATATGATCTAGACGAGACCTGAATCCTTTTGCGACAAGTGTCACACCCTTGGGCACCATTAGCCCATTTCCACCTTCCTTATATGAGGGGCACTGCCCTTTCATATCCACCCTTACCACATCAACAGGCATCAGAAGTCTTAGAAGTCACAACCCACACGTTTATTTAATTTCCGTTCCCTTCTCTTCCATTTCAGAAGGCACTGCCTTTAATTGGTTCCGAAGACCCTTGATGCACGTTGTATCCTTATTCTACACTTATCGCCCAATTGCGAATTATACTCTTATGGTACGATTCCTCAAAATACGTTTATAGTAGTTATGCCACAAACATGTATATACAAACCTATGAATATATAAACGAAGTCGCTTCACTGAGGAAAGCTCCTCAGTTGAAGTAACTTGGTGGTGCAGACCCTAAAAGCCCCTGAGCCCTTCACTCAGTTTTTCTCTCTTAAAGTCTTAGTTGGCTTTTTCATTTCACGATACAGATCTCACCTAACCCTTTTGGTCAGCACTGCCCATTATGATTCTCACGTTCATCTCCGTCGCTTCCATTCTCATTGAAGCAAACCTAACAACTCGGACTTGCGAGTGCGAGGATCCTTAACGTGGAGCAAGGGAGAAAAGGAGGTGGACTGGGGTATACCGGGTTAGGGCTCTCCCTTAGATAGCGAGTAGGGGTGGACCAAGTGAGTTACTTGGCTGCTTATCCGCTTGTTAGGCGAAAGTTCCAAAGTGAACAAGACTGGGGTTACCAGCCGAGTTCCTTCGGGTTTATATATGCATAGTGTGAGGCTGTACATGGCTGTGTAACTACCCTAATCGAGGCACTGCTTATCTGGGCTGTGCGTGAGAAGCGATAGGTACATCAGAAGAGTTCATCAGAAAAGCATAGCTGAGATAACAGAAATAGAAAGCGGAGATTAATAAGGCATGTATGACATGAGGCATAGAATGGAAGAGAGCGGAAATAAGTGTGAGAACATAATTGGGCAGTGCTGACCGATATGGTTAGATGAGATCTGTATCTTCTAGATCGGATCTGCCATATGTCAGTGAGTGCGAAGGAAAGGAGTTAAGTCCGAGGAAAGGGAAAGAGTCCTAAGTCCCTTCAGATAAGATCTTTCCCGCAGATGCGCGATATCTGATAAGATACCGGGAAATGCCAAGATAAGATAAGATCATCGCTAGGGGTTAAAGATAACCGAAAAGGAGAAATCATAATGGGCGAGGTGTTGCGTCTATACCGGTCCTTGCCATTGCTTCTAAGTCTGAAGCGTGGAAATAGCGAGCCGTTACACTCATACCTCATGTAATACATACCCTTTTCATTACCGCTATCTCGGCTATGTCTTCTGATGGACTTTTCTGATGCTCTTATCGCTTCTCACACACAGCCTAGATAAGCTCTGCCTCGATTAGGATAGACACAGCCATGTATTCATACATATATATAGCCCAGTAGCTTAACTGGCAAAAACCCCAGTCTTGTTTACTTGGATCTCACATCTAACTGGTGTGCTCTACCAGTCAGACTCAGTTCCCTCATCCTCCTGCTGAATAAGCACCCTATGCCTTTCATAGGCTACTCTCTATAAAGAGCCAACACTTCATGCCGTCCTTAGAAGAAGAAGAAGGTCTTTCTGTTACAGTTTGCGGATGTTTCTGTGAGGGTCTGCTCTATCTTCTGAGCCAGTTTGTCTACCACTAGGGCTTTAGAAGATCCTGGATCTATTCCCATCCTAGGAGTGTAAGTGTGGATAACTTCAAAAGGGGTTTTCTGTGAGGAGGCCTGCTTCTTTGAATTGTATAAGAATTGAGTGATTGGGAGCCATTCACTCCAGTTGTTCTGGTGGTCACTGATGAACAACTGAAGGTATTATTGTAGGTCCCTAATGATATGCTCTGTCTGCCCATCCATTTGCAGGTGAGATGCTGTTGATAGACAGGGTTTTATTCCTAAGTGATTGTAGAGATCTTTTATGACTTGTGTAGCAAATTGTGGGCCGCAATCTGAGACAATGCTTTGGGGAATTCTGTGGTTTGTCCAAATGCACTGTAGATAGAGTTTGGCTGTTTCAAATTCCATGATGGTTTTCTGACAGGGAATGAATTCCACTTCTTTGGAAAATTGATCCATTACAGCAAGAACTGAGTCATAGCTGTGGGAGATGGGTAAGTCAGTGAGAAAATCAGTGGAGATAACTGAAAAAAAAAGCCAACTAGTGACTTTGGAAGAGAGGAGAGAACTGAGTAATGAAGCTCAGGGTGTGTTGACTTTAGAGGTCTGCACCACCAAACTACTTTAACTGAGGAATTGTCCTCAGCAAAGCAGCCTGGTATATATATTCATAGGTTTGTATGTACATGTTGTGGCATAACTATCATAAGCGTATTTCTAAAAGTTGTACTATATGCGCATAATGTGCCATTGGGCGATAGATAAACATACAGATGCAACGTGCATCAAGGGACTTCAGAACCAATTAAGGCAGTGCCTTCTGTAATGGAAGAGAAGAAGACAGAGATTAAATACTTGTATAGGTTGTGACTTCTGATGTTGGTGCTTGTTGCACAGGATGGAGATTAAAGGGCAGTGCCCTATGTATAAGGAAAGAGGGAACGGGCTAATGGTGCCCAAGGGTGCGACACTTGGTCACTGTTACGAATCTACAAAAGTCATCTGGACTTAGACGTTTACACTTTGTTGTGAAAGGTTTGGTCTCTTCTAGATCATGTGATCTTGGCATTGTCATGTGATGCATCACGGGGTTAGTCACGTGACCTGGCTTATATCATTCGAAAGCAAAGAAAATCGTCTAAGTCATCGAGACTTTATTGGATTCATAACAATAACTTCCCAGGGCATGTTTGATAATTCCAGCAGCTGTAGCTTGCCAGCTGGGGCTGTGTTTCCTGTCTTCATTTTCTAGCAGGTGAAATGAAAAAGCCTCTCAGAGACTTTAGCAAGAAATGTAGAAGGACTGAGTTCAGGTACTCAAGACGACCAATACAAGTCAACCATCAAGTTACTCAAACTGAGGAGTTACCCTCAGTTGAGCAACCCTTTTTATATTGAGTTCATAATGTATGTACATGTTTGTGCATAATTCCTAAAGTATAATTCTAAAAGTCATACCATATGAGCATAAAAGACCATTAGGCGATAAGCAGAGCATGAGGATGCATCATACATCAAGGGTCTTTGGAACCAATAAGGCAGTGCCTTCTGTAATGGAAGAGAAGTGGAATGGAGATTAAATACTCATGTATGTCATGACTTCTGATGTTGGTGCCAGTTGCACAGGATGGAGATTAAAGGGCAGTGCCCCATGTATAAGGAAAGAGGGAGCGGGCTAATGGTGCCCAAAGGTGCGACACTTGTCATGAAGGATTCGGTCTCTTCTAGATCATGTGATTTTCATTGTCATGTGATGAGTCACATTATTAATCACATGACCTGGATTATATCAGTTGAAAGCGAGGAAAAATATCTAAGTCTTTGAGACTTTTATGGATTTGTAACAGCAGGTGTGGCACTGGGCCACATATTCTTTTACATCTTTGGTCATTCCTGGCCAATAATAATGAGTCTGGATAAGGTTCATTGTCTTTTCCACTCCTGGATGTCCTACTACTGGTGTATTGTGGTGGGTGGTCATTACCATCATTTGGACCTTCTCTGGTGTGAAGACTTTTCGTTCTTTCCTGAAAACTCTATCATTTGAGAGCTCTGCTCCCTGGTTTTCTATTTGATTGACCTCCGATTCCTGAAGTTGTAGGGTTTCCAATCAGATCTGGTCCAAGATTTTGTCCCCATCATCTTCGATGTATGTCAAACAGATCTTATCTGGGGTTATGAGTTGGACGCTCTTGTTGTTGTTCTCAACTCCTTCTGCATGGTCACTTCTTCTAGAGAGCACATCTGCTACAGCCATTGCCGTTCCTAGTTTGTACACCCAGATATAGTTAAACCAGGATAGATATTGGCTCCATTGAGCCTGTCTTCTATTGAGGTCTTGTTTTTGCATGAACCACTGGAGGTTAGCATGGTCATTCCAGATCTCAAATTGAAATCAAGCCCCTTCAAGGTGAAACGAAAAAGCCTATCCAAGACTTTAGCAAGAGGTGTAAGAGGACTGAGTTCAAGCACTCGAAGCGACCAATACAAGTCAACTGTCAAGCTTCTCAAACTGAGGAGTTACTCTCAGTTGAGTCGCCATTATATATTCATGGGCATATATGTGTACATGTTTGTATATAATACCATAAACGTATTTCTAGAAATCATACCATATGAGCATAATCCGCCATTGGGCGATAAGTGAAACATGAGGATGCTGTATGCATCAAGGGTCTTTGGAACCAGTAAGGCAGTGCCTTCTGAAATGGAAGAGAAGTGAACGGAGATTAAATAGTCGTGTAAGTCGTTACATCTGATGCCGGAGCCAATTGCTCAGGGTGGAGATGAAAGGGCAGTGCCCCACGTATTAGAGAAGTGGGAATGGGCTAATGGTGCCCAAGGGTGTGACACTTTGTCGCGAAGGATTCGTTCTCTTCTAGATCATGTGATCTTCATCGTCATGTGATGTGTCATGGGGTTAATCACGTGATCTGGCTTATATTAGTTGAAAGTGAAAGAAAATGTCTAAGTGTCTGGGACTTTTTATGGATTCGTAACACAAGGTAGTGCCTCAATTTCTCTAGTGCCTGTATGACACTAAGCATTTCTTTGTTGAACACCTAATAGTTTCTTTCAGTGTTGTTAAGAGCATGTGAGAAGAAGGCAACAGGGTGCCATCGATCTTCCTTTTTTGTTTCCAGGATTGCTCCTGTGGCAAAATCCAATGCATCCATTTGGAGTCTGTATTCTGTCTCGTCATCTGGGAATACTAGGATTGGGGCTGTGGAAAATGTTGTTTTGAGCTTATCAAAAGCTGCTTGTTCTTCTGACTGCCACTGGAAGGGCAGGTCTTTCTTAATGAGGTGGGTTAATGGTTTAGCAATGAATGTATAGTCTTTGATGAATCAGTGATAGAAGTTGATGAGTCCAAGGAAACATCACACATCATGGAGGTTTCTTGGACTTGGCCAGCTTTGGATTGCTTCCATCTTTTCTGTATCCATCTTAATTCTGTCCTTTCCCACTGTCATTCCAAGGAACTCTACTTCATCGATAGAGAATGTACATTTTTCAGGTTTTACAAAAAGGTCATTTTCTTCTAGCCTTTTTAGGACTTCTTTCACTATTTGGTCATGTTCCTCCTGGGAGTCTGTTTTCATGAATATGAGAAGGTTGTCAATGTGGACAACTACTACATCTTCTAGATCTACAAAGATCTCATTCATTATGGCCTGGAAGGTGTAAGGGGAGTTGCAGAGCCTGAAGTACACCATTAAGGGTTCATAGGCTCCTCTGAAACATATGAAAGCGGCCTTCCATTCATCTCCTTCTTTGATGCAGACATTGTTATATCCTCATCTCAGGTTGATCTTTGTGAACTTCTTTGCTCCTTTGAGCTTATCTACCAGCTAGGAAATGAGGGGTAGCGGGTAGTTATTATGAACTGTGTGTTCATTTAGGTATTGATAGTCCTGCACCATCTGCTTTCATCTGTTCTTTTTTGGGATGAAGAAGACTGGTGAGGTTTGGGGGGATTTCAAGGGACAAATATACCCTTTTTGTAATTGTTTATCTATAAATGCCAATACTTCTTCTTGTTCCTTTGGTCCCAATAGAATTAGCTTTCCTTTCTTGGGGACAAAGGTATCTTTAAGATCTATAGTGTGATCCCAGAGTTTTCCGATCAGCATCCTTTCTGAGTCTTTCTCCTCAAAGACTTTTAGCCATTGGTGGAAGCATGCTGGCACCAGTTGTATGGGTGGCTGCTTTTCTTCTTTTAGTGCTTCTATTGCCACTCGAATGTAGTATGCTGACCAGGCATTATCTTGCTCTTCTTTATCATATTGAGCCAAGAATTCACTTTGTTCTTGAAGCAGGTGGTAAGAGTATAGGCAGCATGTGAATTTTAGTTCTCCAGATCTCCAGTTGATTTCCAGGTTATGCTTCTTTAACCAGTTGTACCCTATGACCAGAGGGAACATGGCAATATCTGTTACTTCTACCTCTATCCTTTCTCAATGTCCTTTGTATTCGATCTGGATTTGGGCTACCTGGGTTATCTTTCCTGCAGAGTTGTGGGTTCCATCAATGTTGATGACAGAGATAGGGTGTTGGAGTTTTCTTGTTGGTATTCAGTGCTTTTCTACCCAGTTCTTGTCAATGAATATGATATTGGTGCCACTATTGAGGAGGGCTTCTACCATGCTCCAGTCATGGTTCTTCTGATCAGGGGATATTTGGATCTGAAGAGAGATTTCATTTTACACCCTTACTGATCTGGTGAAAAGTTCTTCTGGAAAAGGGTTTTCTTTCTTCTTGGGGTTATCGAAAGAGGAATCAAGTGTGCATTTCTGGTCTGCACCACACTCATCAAGAGATGCCTCTGACCTTGTATTGTAGTTTGTGTCCATCATATCAGGCTCACTAATGTCTATAGAGTCCAAGAAGAAATACTTATTATTGGTGAACCATTTTTCCAGTTTCAGTTTGCCTTCCCTTTTCCCTTCTGTTGAAATGCCCTTCTCACAAAATACTCCTGCATCTGGTCAAACATTTTCCCTTTGATTTTGTTCCAGGAGTCTGTGACCTGTGGGTTTTCATCAGCCACTTCCCATTGGGTGAAATGAAAAAGCCAATCAATGACTTAAGCATTTAAAGGGGAGGGTACTGATTCAGGTACTTGAGGTGACCAATACAAGTCAACTGTCAAGTTACTCAAACTGAGGAGTTACCCTCAGTTGAATAACCCTTATATATTAAGTGTATAATGTGTGTACATGTTTGTGCATACTTCTATAAATGTAATTCTAAAAGTCCTACTATATGAGCATATTGTGTCATTGGGCGATGAAGCGAACCTAACACTATAGACTTCTGAGTGCGAGGGACCTTGACGTGGACCAAGAGGACACGTAGCATCAAAGGGGAAAGCGTCCTTTGTTGTCCAGGGACTATACTGAGACTGAGTGAGCCCACTAATCTTTACAATCACTGTATTAGGTGAAAGTATCAAGTGAACAAGACTGGAGCTTCCGTAGCTCAGTCTCTACTTCTTATATACAGTGAGTGGGAGG
>JBBPTS010000489.1:0-15271 GCA_038094235.1 Fistulinella staudtii
TGAAATATTTGTGCAAACTTAATTACTGATGGTAAGTACTTGATGCACAGTGGATTCCAATGTTTTCTAGTTGTTCTAGAAGCTACTTTAGTTGCTCAATGGTCATCAGTGACACATATTGAATTAGCCACATAGACTGCCTTCTGAACCCTACCAACAATCATCCTCAAAATATGCCTTGCTGACATGTGATTCTTGGATGTGCAGCAAGCTTGTGGAAGAGGTTTAGGGAGGCCTGGTTCATTTCCTTTTCATCTGCTGCATTTCCAGAATATAAAATGTGACTCTTCTAGTGGGAATGTAATTTCTTTCCTCTTCTGTGTCCTTGTGCAAGGAAAAAAAAAGTGTTCTTCTGTGAGTGTACAACCTTATGTCTGAGGTTACCCATACATAAATGAAATATTATGTTGTATCCCATTATATCAGTGGATTTCTTTTCAAGTCAAAATACATCCTGGTAGTTGAAATGAAAAAGCCTATCAAAGACTTTAGAGAAGGAAAGAAAAATACTGAGTGGAGATCTCACAAGTGCTTTGTGGGCAACTTCAAGTAAATCTAACTGAGGTTTTATGCTCAGTGGATTCACCTTTATATATTCATAACAGTGTTTGTACATGTGTGTGTAAATACCATATTCATAATTCCAGAAGTTGTATTATAGAAGTATAGAACATAGGGCATAATGTCAGAGATAAGGAATAGAATGGAAGTATACAACATATATCAGGGGTTCTTCAGAACCAATAAGGCAGTGCCTTTTAATATGGAAGAGAAGTTAGCAGAAATGAAAGGAATGTGTAGATACTTCTTCTGATACTTGGTGTCAGTTGCTCAGAGCAGAAATTAAAGGGCAGTGTCTTATGTATATAGAAAATAGAGAATGGGCTACTGATGCCTAAGAGTGTAACACTTGTTGTGAGGGAGTCAGGTTTTGTCTAGGTCATGGGACCTTGTATCATCATGTGATGAGTCATGTTGTTAATCACATGACCTGGCTTATGTCAGTTGAGAGAGTGAAAACTTCTAAGTTTAAACATGAACTTTTAGATTCATAACAGTAGTTACTTCTTGGAATGAAGATCTTAAATAAACTTAGGGCCAAGTTGTAAATCCTGCATATCCAATTAGTGGATCAGTGAACTTAATGCACCATCTACTATGCATAAGAATATCTAGAAATGGATGTATTACTTCATGTGACAGCACTTACTATCAGGAAGGATTCAAAGTTTTTTATTTCTTGTGAAAAATACACATTCAACTGTAATTGACTCAAAGAGCCAGGTCAATTGATATGTAAGGACATTGATTAGTAATAATATTATTGAATCAGTACACCAAATCAACAACTCGCTAAAGGTAGTAATACACACAACAGAAGCTCAGTCCAAGCTGGCATGACATTTGGGCACCAAGCTCTTCTTTGAAACTCTATCTCTTGGGGATGTACAATCAACTTTTGGGTGCTCACTTTGCCTTGCTCAAGTCTCTCCAAACCTCCTTTCATACCATTCAACCCACCTAGCAACACTTCTACATTATTTGGCTGGGGCACAATGGTTAGCAATGTATAAAGTCTATAGAGTAAGTCTTATCATACCCTGATCTTGCCCTCAGCAAGCCATTGAGACAACTTATATATGAAATGCCATCTAAACTCCATATATGCTTGGAGTAGTCACTTTGAATGATCCCCATATATATAATACCTTCTTTCCACTTGATTCCTCATACCTGAAATGAAAAAGCCTCTCAGAGACTTTAGCAAGAAATATAGGAGGACTGAGTTCAGACACTCAAAGCAACCAATACAAGTCAACTGTCACATTACTCAAACTGAGGAGTTACCCTCAGTTGAGCAACCCTTATATATTGAGGGCATATTGTATGTACATGTTTGTGTATAATACCATAAGTGTATTTCTAAGGATCATACTATATGAGCATAATGTACCATTGGGTGATAAGTAAAACATAAGGATGCCTTGTGCATCAAAGATCTTCGGAATCAATAAGGCAGTGCCTTCTGTAATGGAAAGGAAGTGAGACGGAAATTAAATACTCATGTAGAGGTGACTTCTGATGTTGGTGCCAGTTGTACAGGATGGAGATTAAAGGGCAGTGCCCCATGTATAAAGAAGGAGAGAGATGGGCTAATGGTGCCCAAGGGTGTGACACTTGTCATGAAGGATCCAGTTCTCTTCTAGATCATGTGATCTTTATCATCATGTGATCAGTCATGAGGTTAGTCACATGACCTGGCTTATATCAGTCGAAAGCAAAGGAAAACGTCTAAGTCCACAGGACTTTTATGGATTTGTAACACATATAAGGTAAGTGGGAATGGACTAGTGGTGCCCAAGGATGTGACACTTGTTGTGAAGGATTCGGTCTCTTCTAGATCAGGTGATCTTCATCATCATATGATGTGTCACATTGTTAGTCACATGACTTGGCTTATATCATTGGAAAGTGAAAGAAAACATCTAAGTCTGCAGGACTTTATTGGGTTTGTAACACCATCCCCTTCTCATGGTCTTCAAGTTCCATCAAAGACCCTATTGGGTGGTTGGGTGGGATGTGAAGGTGATGGCGCAAACAAAGAGAGTTTTGTAAGGGTTTTCTAAGCCAAAGTTTTTATAGAATGTCTCACATAGGTGGAGTTTGGGGTTTTTCTCATGGAATTCTGCTATTGCCTCTTTGGCATAGGTGAGGTTCTTCTCAGGTTCCCAAGTGCGGTCTTCTTCCAAGTATCCATGCCAGTGCACAAGATATTCCCACTTATTCCATCGTTTGTGGGCATCTACAATGAAATTGACTTCATATTCTTCATCCCGGTCCTTGGTCACTAGGACTAGTCCTGGGTTCTGAACAGGTTGGCTGTCAAGGTGTTCCTTATATGGTTTGATCTATGATACATTTACCACTGGATGTATTTTTATCTGTGAAGGAAGGAGTAGTTTAATGGCATTCCGGCCAATGATCTGAATGATCTGGAAAGGGCCTAGCTATTTCTCAGAGAGCTTCCAGGATTCCCATGTCAAATGGAGGTTATCTGTTGCAAACAGGACCTGATTGCCTAAGTTGTACTCAGGGGTGTCAGATCAGTGCTTGTCAGTCTGTTTTTTCATTGTCTCTTGAGCCTTTTCTAGGTTTGCAGCTGTTTCCGTGAGAGTTTGCTCAATTTTCTGAGCAAGGTCATCTGCCACTGGGGCTTTAGAGGTTCTCAGTTCTATTCCCATCCGTGGGGCATAGGTGTGGGTAACTTCAAAAGGGGTTTTCTGAGAAAAAGCTTGCTTCTTCAAGTTATAGGAGAATTGAATGATCAGGAGCCATTCACTCCAGTCATTCTGATGATCACAGATGAACAACCGAAGGTACTGCTGTAGGTCTCTGATTATGTGCTCTGTCTGTCCATCCATTTGTGGATGTGATGCTGTGGATAGTGAAATGAAAACAGAATAGAGAGGAAGTGAGAACTGAGTAGCAGCCTTGTAAGTCTGTCCTGTTTAAGGGAAAACTCCAAGACAACCAAACTGAGGACCGTTGTCCCAGTTGGTGTCCCATATATATATTCATGGATATGTGTGTACATGTTTGTGTATAGGTACCATAAGCGTAATTCTAAGGAATCATACCATACGAGCATAATGTGCCATTGGGCAATAAGTAAAGCATGTGGATGTAACATGCATCAAGGGTCTTTGGAGCCAATAAGGTAGTGCCTCCTGAAATGGAAGAGAAGCATAACAGAGATTAAATACTCGTGGATGTCGTTACTTCTGATACCAGTGCCAGTTGCACAGGTCGGATATTAAAGGGCAGTGCCCCATGTATAAGGAAAGTGGAAATGAGCTAGTGGTACCCAAGGGTGCGACACTTTGTTGCGAAGGATTCATTCTCTTCTAGATCATGTGATCTTTATCATCATGTGATCTTTATCATCATGTGATATGTCACAGGGTTAGTCATGTGACCTGGCTTATATCAGTCGAAAGTGCAGAAAAACGTCTAAGTCATCAGGACTTTATTGGATTCGTAACAGATAGGTGAGGTTTTATTCCTAGGTGGGAGTACAGATCCTTCATTACTTGTGTGGCAAATTGCAGGCCATGATCTGATACAATGCTTCGGGGTATTCTGTGGTTCATCCAAATGTGCTCTAAATAGAGTTTAGCAGTTTCAAATGCTATAATAGTTTTTATACAGGGGATAAATTCCACTTCTTTAGAAAATTGATCTATGACAGTGAGAACCGAGTCATAGCTGTGGGAGACTGGTAGATCAGTGAGAAAGTCAGCAGAGATGTCTTCCCATGGTATGTTTGGTAGTTCCAGCAGTTGTAGCTTGCCAGCTGGGGCTGTATTTCCTGTTTTCATTTTCTAGCAGGTGTGGTACTGGGCCACATATTCTTTTATGTCTTTGGTCATTCCTGGCCAATAGTAGTGAGTCTGAATTAGGTTCATTGTCTTTTCCACTCCTGGATATCTGGCCATGGGTGTGTCATAGTGTGTGATCATTACTGTTATTTGGACCTTTTCCAGTGTGAAGACTTTGCCTTCCTTTCTAAAGACTCCATCATCTGAGAGTTCTGAAGTGAACCTAATACTATAAACTTCTGAGTGTGAGGGACCTTGACGTGGAAGCAAGAAGGACATGCAGTATCAAAGGGAGAGCATCCTTTGTTATCTAGGGACTATACTGAGACCGAGTGAGCCACTGATCTTTACAATCACTATATTAGGTGAAAGTATCAAGTGAACAAGACTGGAGCTTCCGTAGCTCAGTCTCTACTTCTTATATACAGTGAGTGGGAGGCTGTGTCCTGTCCTTATAAGTAAATACTTCTATCATACCATTGTGGCTATCCAGTGGCCATGTCAGTGTCCTTCTGATAAGGGAATCATGTGTTCTCCTCATATCCATCAAATAGAAGAGAAGACCCTGCCTTCTAACCTCATGGCAACCTCATGTGCTGCTTCTAAGTCCTAGGATCAATCTATGATCTGATCTTCTTCATCTAAGATCCAACCATGATGGTTTCTTCTTCAAGAGATCTCAGATCTCATTTCTAGTGGTGGAGATAGTGCGATCTCCCTTCTATCCTTTAAGGATTCTTCTAAGTGTCACTGATAAGATCAGGACTTGCAATCGTGTGATAAGATTTGGAGATTGCCGAGATAAGATAAGATAAGATTGTCGAAATCTAATCTTCTTCAGAGCATGCCATTGCACAGAAGTGATAATGATAGCAATCGTTACAAGTTCTACTCCCTGGTTTTCTATATTAAGGACCTCTGATTCCCAAAGCTATAAGGTTTCCAATTGGATGTAGTCAAGGATTCTGTCCCCATCATCTTCGATTCATGTCAAACAGATCTTATCTGGGGTGATGAGTTGGATGCCTTTATTATCATTCTCAACTCCTTCTGTGTGGTCACTCCTTCTAGAAAGCATATCCGCTGTGGCCATCGCCATTCCTGGTTTATATACTCAGAGATAGTTGAATTGTGATAAATATTGACTTCATTGAGCCTGTCATCTGTTCAGATCTTGCTTTTGCATAAACCACTAGAGATTTACATGGTCATTCCAGATCTTGAACTGAAAGTATGCACCTTCAAGGTTGTAACCAACGTTGTCCTCAACTATCAAAGGAGGAGATAAGATAGGGATCTTATCTGTATCTTCAGAGGGTGCGATAAGGATCGCCTTCAGAGTTCTCTTCGTACTTCAGAACCTTGTCAACCCTATCTTCTATAAGGGCAAAGGGCAAGTGTTGATGACAGGATGTGTGCACCAATGAAGAGGGAATTGGTTGAGTAAGCAACTCCACTTAGCTACTGCCAGGAGTCCTACTGGTAGAGCACACTGGTTAGGTGTGAGATCCAAGGTTAACAAGACTGAGGGGCATCTACCGCTAGCCCCTGCTACTTATATACATCTTCTGATGAGGCAGTGTAAGGCCTCATATGGTAAATACAATATCGTACCATTGTGGCTATCCGGTGGCCACATCAGTGTCCTTCTGATAAGAGAACATGTGTTCTCCTTCTGTCCATCAAATGGAAGAGAAGGTTCCTGCCTTCTATCTATCCTTATGGCAACCTTATGTGCCGCTTCTAAGTCCTAGGATCAATCTATGATCCAATCTTCTTCATCTAAGATCTAACCATGATGGGATCTTCTTCCGGAGATCTCTGATCTCGCTTCTGGTGGTGGAGATAGTGCGATCTCCCTTCTAATCCTTCGAGGATTCTTCTAAGTGTTGCTGATAAGATCAGGACCTGCAATCGTGCGATAAGATTCGGAGATTGCCGTGATAAGATAAGATTGTCGAAATCTAATCTTCTTCAGAGTGCGCCACTGCGCGGAAGTGATAACGATAGCAATTGTTACAAAGGTAGTGTCACCATTTCTTGAGTGCTCTGATTACACTGAGTGAAATGGATGAACTTCCTCAACTATAAAAGGAGGAGATAAGATAGGGATCTTATCTGTGACATCAGAGGTGTGATAAGGATTGCCTTCAAAGGGTCTCTTCGTACTTTGGAACCTTGTCAACCCTATCTTCTGTAAGGGCAAAGGGCTAGTATATGATGACAGGATATGTACACCAATGAAGAGGGGAGTGGTTGAGTAAGCAACTCCACTTAGCTACTGCCAGGAGTCTGACTGGTAGAGCACTGGCTGTGCAGGTGAGATCCAAGGTAAGCAAGACTGGAGGGCATCTACTGCTAGCCCTCGTACTTATATACATCTTCTGATGAGGCAGTGTATGGCCTCATATGGTAAATACAGTATCATACCATTGTGACTATCCTGTGGCCATGTCAGTGTCCTTCTGATAAGAGAACATATGTTCTCCTCCTGTCTATCAAAATGGAAGAGAAGGCACTGCCTTCTATCTAACCTCATGACAACCTCATGTGCCGCTTCTAAGTCCTAGGATCAATCTATGATCCAATCTTCTTCATCTAAGATCCAACCATGATGGGATCTTCTTTGAGAGATCTCAGAGCTCACTTCTGGTGGTGGAGATAGTGCGATCTCCCTTCTATCCTTCTAGGATTCTTCAAAGTGTCACTGATAAGATCAGGACATGCAATCATGCGAACATCTTCGGAGATTGCCGAGATAAGATAAGATTGTCGAAATCTAATCTCTCTTCTCGCCGTGCGTCATTGCATTGCATGGAAATGATAACGATAGCAATCGTTACACTGAGCATTTCTTTGTTGAACACTGGGTAGTTCCGTTTGGTGTCATTCAGAGTGTGAGAGAAGAATACAACTGTAACAATCACTATCATTATCACTTCCGTGCAACGCGACGACACACAGTGAGAAGAAAGATTAGATTTCGACAATCTTATCTTATCTCGGCAATCTCCGAAGATGTTTGCACGATTGCATGTCCTGATCTTATCAGTGACACTTTGAAGAATTCTAGAAGGATAGAAGGTGTAACGGCTCGCTATTTCCACGCTTCAGACTTAGAAGCAATGGCAAAGACTGGCATAGATGCAACACCTCGCCTGTTATGATTTCCTTTTCTCTTTCACCCCTATTGATGATCTTATCTTATCTCAGCATTCTCCGGTATCTTATCAGATATCGCACGATTGCGGGATTGATCTTATCTGAAGGGACTTAGAAGTTTCTCCTCTTTCTCGGACTCTATCCCTTTCCTTTGCACTTGCTGACATATGGCAGATCCGATCTAAGATACAGATCTCATCTAACCGCATTGGTCAGCACTGCCCAATTATGTTCTCACATTCATCTCCGCCATCTTCTCTTCTATGCCTCACGATATACATGCATTATTAATCTCCGCTCTCTTCTTATCTCGGCTATGCTTTCTGATAGAACATTCTGATGTACTTATTGCTTCTCACACACAGCCCAGATAAGCAGTGCCTTGATTAGGGTAGTTACACAGCCATGTACAGCCTTGTAGTATGCCTATATAAACCCAAGGAACTCGGCTGGTAACCCCAGTCTTGTTCACTTGGAACTTTCGCCTAACAAGCGGATAAGCTGCCAGGTAGCTCACTCAGTCCCAGTATAGTCCCTGGATAACAAAGGACGCTTTCTCTTTGATGCTGCGCATCCTTTGTCTATATAAGGAAGAGCCCTCACACAGTGTACTCCAGTCCACATCTCCCTTGCCCAACGACAAGCATCCGCGCTCCTCAGAAGTCATAGGAGTTAGGTTCACTTCAGAAGGGAGATCGTACTATCTCCACCACCAGAAGTGAGATCTGAGATCTCTTAAAGAAGATCCCATCATGATTGGATCTTAGATGAAGAAGATCGGATCATAGATTGATCCTAGGACTTAGAAGCAGCACATGAGGTTGCCATGAGGTTAGATAGAAGGCAGCGCCTTCTCTTCCATTTTGATAGATGTTACGAATCCAATAAAAGTCTTGATGACTTAGAAGTTTTCCTTCGCTTTTCACTGATATAAGCCAGGTCACGTGACTAACCTTGTGACACATCACCTGACAATGAGAACAAATCCTTCGCGACAAAGTGTCGCACCCTTGGGCACCATTAGCCCGTTTCAACTTTCCTTATATGTGGGGCACTGCCCTTTAATCTCCGCCCTGTGCAACTGGCACCGGCATCAGACATAATGATTAACACGAGTATTTAATCTCCGTTTACTTCTCTTCCATTTTAGAAGGCACTGCCTTAACTGGTTCCGAAGACCCTTGATGCACAATGCATCCTCATGTCATACTTATCGCCCAATGGCACATTATGCTCATATGGTACGATTCCTAGAATTACAATTATGGTAGTTATCATACACATGTACAAACAAAACCCTATGAATATATAAACTGGGTTATTCTGCTGAGGACGAACTCCTCAGTTAGAGTAACTTGGCAGTCTCGACTTAAAGTCTACTCTGAGTCCTCTACTTGACCTCTCCTTCTGAAAGTCATCGATTGGCTTTTCGTTTCAATAGACAGGAGGAGAACACATGTTCTCTTATCAGAAGGACACTGACATGGCCACAGGATAGCCACAATGGTATGATACTGTATTTACCATATGAGGCCATACACTGCCTCATCAGAAGATGTATATAAGTATGAGGGCTAGCAGTAGATGCCCTCCAGTCTTGCTTACCTTGGATCTCACCTGCACAGCCAGTGCTCTACCAGTCAGACTCCTGGCAGTAGCTAAGTGGAGTTGCTTACTCAACCACTCCCCTCTTCATTGGTGCACATATCCTGTCATCATATACTAGCCCTTTGCCCTTACAGAAGATAGGGTTGACAAGGTTCTGAAGTATGAAGAGACCTCTGAAGGCAACCATCGTTGCACCCTCTGAAGGTGATCCTTATCGCACCTCTGAAGTCACAGATAAGATCCCTATCTTATCTCCTCCTTTTATAGTTGAGGAAGTTCATCCATTTCAGCAACTGGATGCCAGCAATCTTCCTTTTTTGTTTCCAGGATTGCCCCTGTGGCAAAATCTGATGTGTCCATCTGTAATCTACATATACTCTGTTTTGTCATCTGGGAATGCGAGTATGGGGGCTGTGGAGAACACTTCTTTGAGCCTGTTAAAGGCTCCTTGTTCTTCTGACTGCCACTGGAAGGGCAAGTCCTTTTTCATAAGGTAGGTTAGGGGTTTCATGATAGACATATAGTCCTTGATGAATCAGTGGTAGAAGTTGGTTAATCAGAGGAAGCTTCATACATTGTGAAGATTCCTGGGTTTGGGCCATGCTTCTATTGCTTCCACCTTTTCTGTATCCATTTTAATTCCATCTTTTCCCACCATCATTCTGAGGAATTCTACTTTGTCCACAGAGAACATGCATTTTTCTGGTTTAGCAAAGAGGCTGTTTTCTTCTAACCTCTTTAGGACTTCTTTCACTATGCAGTTGTGCTCCTCCTGGGAGTCCATCTTTGTGAATATGAGAAGGTTGTTGATGTATACAACTACCATATCTTCTAGGTCAGTGAAGATTTCATTCATCATTGCCTGGAAGATGGAAGGAGAGTTGCATAGTCTGAAGTACATTACTAGGGGTTTGAAAGCACCCCTGAAGCAGACAAATGCAGCCTTCCATTTGTCGCCTTCCTTGATGCAGACTGAAACCAATGTCTGTCCTCAATATAAAAGGAGGAGATAAGATATGAATCTTATCTATACTTCAAAGGGTGCGATAAGGATTGCCTTCAAAGGGTGCAGCAATGGCTGCCTTCAGAGCTCTTCATACTCAGAACCTTATCAACCCTATCTTCTGTAAGGGCAAAGGGCAAGTAGTGGCGACAGGACTTGTGCGCCAATAAAGAGGGGATTGGTTGAGTAAGCAACTCCACTTAGCTACTGCCAGGAGTCTGCCTGATAGAGCACACTGGTTAGGTGTGAGATTCAAGGAAGTTAACAAGACTAGAGGGCATCTACCGCTAGCCCTCCTACTTATATACTGTAACGGCTCGTTACTTTCACGCTTCAGACTTAGAAGTAATGGCGAAGACCGGCATAGATGCAACACCTTGCCCATTATGATTTCTCCTTTTTCAGTTATCTTTAACCCCTAGCGATGATCTTATCTTATCTCGGCATTCTCCAGTATCTTATCAGATATCGCACGTCTGCGGGAAGGATCTTATCTGAAGGGACTTAGAAGTTTTCTCCTCTCCATTTTCTTTCGCACTCGTTGACATATGGCAGATCCGATCTAAGATACAGATCTCATCTAACCATATCGGTCAACACTGCCCCATTATGTTCTCACGCTTATTTCCGTCTCTTCCATTCCATGCCTCATGTCACACATGCTTTATTAATTTCCGTTTCTCTATTCTTGTTATCTCGGCTATGCTTTTCTGATGAACTCTTCTGATGTACTTATCGCTTCTCATGCACAGCCCAGATAAGCAGTGCCTCAATTAGGGTAGTTACACAGCCATGTACAGCCTCACACTATGCATATATAAACCCGAAGGATCTCGGCTGGTAACCCCAGTCTTGTTCACCTTTGGAACTTTCACCTAACAAGCGGATAAGCTGCCAGGTAACTCACTTGGTCCCAGTATAGTCCCTGGATATTGAAGCGACACAACCAACTCGCTTAGTTGTGTGCGCGGAATGTCAGCCAATATATCCTTTTAAGAGAGGGAGCGGGACGTAAGGAAGGGAGGGAGTCCTGAGTTGCAGGTTAGGCGAACGAGGGGTGAGCTTGCTTCAGCGGCGAAGGGACTTGTTGTCAGATCACAGTTGATGTTCTTATCGAACTGGGCAAGGGTGAGTCTTCAGAGGCTTCAGTTGGTCGTGGAATGATCAAGTGAATAAAGCTGGGGAGCTTTACCACTGGATCGTTGCCATTAAATACTATCTACACATGCGCACGGACCACATGACATCACTACATGAGGGGAGGGCATGTACTAGCATGCATACTACATGAGGCGGACTAGAGTGTTCTATGATGTCAATAAGTAGCGGATACGTAAAGATAAGGGAGTGTGTCATGGTCTAGGCCATGACGTCATTGATAGCATAAATAGAAACGAACCATGTCTCTCGTGAGGCGTTCTAGCCAAACATGCAGTGAAGGCGTGTAGCGACGGATTCTAGGCGAAGTGGAAATTGTGAATCCGTTACAGATATCAAAGGACGCTTTCTCTTTGACGCTGCATGTCCTTTCCTCTATATAAGGGAGAACCTTTGCATGGTGCACCCCAGTCCACGGAAGAGCCTTCATACAGTGTACTCCAGTCCACGTCTCCCTTGCTCCACGTTAGGGTTCCTCGCACTCGCAAGTCAGAGTTGTTAGGTTTGCTTCATATACATCTTCTGATGAGGCAGTGTATGGCCTCATATGGTAAATAGTGTATCATACCATTGTGGCTATCCCATGGCCACGTCAGCATCCTTCTGATAAGGGAACATGTGTTCTCCTCATGTCCATCAAATGGAAGAGAAGGCTCTGCCTTCTATCTAGCTTTATGGCAACCTCATGTGCCACTTCTAAGTCCTAGGATCAATCTATGATCTGATCTTCTTCATCTAAGATCTAACCACGATGGGATCTTTCTTCAAGAGATCTTAGATCTTGCTTCTGATGGTGGAGATAGTGTGATCTCCCTTCTATCCTTCAAGGATTCTTCTAAGTGTCACTGATAAGATCAGGACTTGCAATTGTGCGATAAGATGTCGGAGATTGCCGAGATAAGATAAGATAAGATTGTCGAAATCTAATCTTCTCTTCGTGTGCCATTGCGCATAAGTGATAATGATAGTGATCGTTACACAGACATTGTTGTAGCCCCATCTGAGGTCAATCTTCATGAACTTCTTTGCTCCTTTGAGCTTATCTACCAGCTGAGAAATGAGGGGCAGTGGGTAGTTGTTGTGAACTGTGTATTCGTTTAGATAATAGTAATCCTGTACCATTTGTTTACATACATCCTTCTTTGGGACGAAGAAGACCAGCGAAGTTTGAGGGGATTTTGAGGGACGGATATATCCCTTTTGTAGTTGTTCATCTATGAATGCCAAGACTTCTTCTTGTTCCTTAGGTCCCAAAGGGATCAGCTTCCCTTTTTTAGAGGTGAAGGTATCCTTGAGATCTATAGTATGATCCCATGGTTTCCTTATGGGTATTCTTTTGGAGTCTTTCTCCTTAAACACCATTAGCCACTTATGGAAGTGTGCCAGTACCAGTTGTGTGGGTTGCTTCTTTTCTTCTTTTAGCTTTTCTATGGCTGCCCTTATATAATACACTGACTATGTGACATCCTGTTCTTCTTTTTCGCTCATTGCTAGGAATTCACTTCTATCCTGAAGCATGTGGCAGGAGCATAGGCAGTAAGTAAATTTCAATTCTCTGGATCTCCAGTTGATCTCTGGGTTATGCTTCTTCAACCAGTTGTACTCTATTACCAGAGGGAATGTGGCAATATCTGTGACTTCTGCCTCTATCCTTTCTCAATGACCTTTGTAATCAATCTGGATCTGGGCTGTGTGGGTTATCTTCCCAGCGGAGTTATGGGTGCCATTGACGTTGATGACAGAGATGGGGTGGCATAGCTTCTGCATGGGGATTTGGTGTTTTTCTGCCCATGTTTTATCGATGAAGGTGATGTTGGCCCCACTGTCTAAGAGTGCTTCTACCATGCTCCAGTCACAGTTCTTCTGATCGGGAGAGATCTGAATTTTTAAGAAGATCTTGTCTTTTGTTCTGGCCAATCTGGTATAGAGTTCTTCCAGAAAAGGGTTTTCTTCTTTCTTGGAATTGTTGGAAGAGGAATCAAGTATGTGTTTATGGTCTGCACCACACTCATCAAGAGTTGCCTCTGACCTTGTATTGTAACATATGTCCATAATGTCCAAGAAGGAATACTTATTGTTGGCAAACTGTTTTTCTGGTTTCAGTTCACCTTTCCTTTTCCCTTTTGTTGGAAAGCCCTTCAGATGAAGTACTCCTGCATTTGATCAAATGTCTTCCCCTTTATCTCATTCCAGAGGTCTGATACTTGTAGATTTTCATCAGCTACTTCCCACATAGTTGCGCCTTCTGCCTTCAACATGTTCCTTTCAGGAGCTTGTGACATCTTTGCACCCTTGGCATTTCTGTTGTCTTTCCGGCATTCCTTTTTGTGCTTGCCTCTGAGCCATTTGCATTCAGAGCAAGAGATCTTTGGTTTTGGATATTCTTTTAAGAGATGTCCCATCTGTCTGCAGTTGAAGCATGCTCCTCTTGGCATACTCAAACTGGAGGGGGTTGAGGAGGAGGTTGCTACAGTTCTTTGTGGGGGGAAGTTGGAGGATTTTCCTATTGTTTGTATTACGAATCCAATAAAGTCCAGTGGACTTAGATGTTTTTTTCACTTTTGACTGATATAAGCCAGGTCATGTGACTAACCTCATGACTTGTCACATGACGATAAAAGGTCACATGACCTAGAAGAAAACTGAACCCTTCGTGACAAGTGTCATATCCTTGGGCACCACTAGCCCATCCTTCTCCTTCCTGAAACGTGAAGACCTTTCTATCCTTCAAGCGTTGAGTTCAAAGAACGGCGGAGAGCCTTTCAAAGGTGTAGAGTGCTTTTGTAAGCAGGAGATGGAGGAACTGAGTCCGACTGGTAGAGCATGGCCATAGGTGTGGGATCCAAGTAAGCAAGACTGGGGTTTTACCAGTTGAGCTACCCGGCTATATATATGCAAGAGTACATGGCTGTGTCTATCCTAATCGAGCAGGGCCTTATCTAGGCTGTGCATGAGAAGCGATAAGTACATCAGAAAGTTCCATCAGAAAGCATAGCCGAGATAGCGGTAATGAAAAGAGCATGTGTTACATGAGGCATAAGAATGGAAGAGAGCGGAGATAAATGTGAGAACATAATGTGGCAATGCTGACCGATATGGATAGATGAGATCTGTATCTTAGATCAGATCTTCCTTACGTCAGTGAGAGCGTGAAAGAAAAGAGAGAGAGAGAAAACGACTAAGTCCTTTGCGATCATGCGATTATCTGATAAGATATTGCAGATTGCCGAGATAAGATAAGATAGGCTTGTCAGAGGGGTCTTGGCTTTGCGTTGATGCCAGTCCTTGCCATCGCTTCTAGGTCTGAAGCATGAAAGTAACGAGCCGTTACACTTCCTAATATGTAGGGTACTGCCTTTTAATCTCCATCCTGTGCAAATGACACCAGTATCAGAAGTAACAACACACACAACTATTTAATCTCCATTCATCTTCTCTTCCATTACAGAAGGCACTGTAACGGCTTGTTACTTTCACACTTCAGACTTAGAAGCGATGGCAAGGACCAGCATCGAAGCACAGCCCAAGCCTTTACAGCTTTGACAGCTGATCTTATCTTATCTCGGCAATCCATGGTATCTTATCAGATAACTGCGTGATCACAAGGACTTAGTTGTTTTACTTTCCCTCTTTCCTTTCTCACGCTCTCACTGACATAAGGCAGATCTGATCTAAGATACGGATCTCATCTACCCATAATGGTCAGCATGGCCCCATTATGTTCTCACGCTTATCTCCACTCACTTCCATTCTTATGCCTCATGTAACACATGCTCATCTTCATTACCGCTATCTCGGCTATACTTTCTGATGGACCTTTCTGATGTACTTATTGCTTCTCATGCACAGCCTAGATAAGCTCTGCCTCGATTAGGATAGACACAGCCATGTACTTTTGCCTATATAAACCCAGGCAGCTTGACTGGCTAAACCCCAGTCTTGTTAACTTGGATCTCACACC
>JBBPTS010000491.1:0-15255 GCA_038094235.1 Fistulinella staudtii
TCTTGTTAACTTCTTGGATCTCACACCTAACCAGTGTGCTCTACCAGCAGGACCCCTGGCAGTAGCTAAGTGGAGTTGCTTACTCAACCACTCCCCTCTTCATTGGTGGACATATCCTGTCACCACCACTTGCTCTTTGCCCTTACAGAAGATAGGGTTGACAAGGTTCTGAAGTACGAAGAGCTCTGAAGGCGATCCTTATCGCACCCTCTGAAGATACAGATAAGATCCCTATCTTATCTCCTCCTTTCATAGTTAAGGACGACATTGGTTACAGGTTACTTCTGGGAGGATGTTACTTCTTTAATTGTCCTATGTTGTGCAGCTTCTGACTTCTGGGAGGGGTGCCTTCAGCAAGGTCTATTGACAATGGTGAAGTGGGTAGTTGGATTTAAGTGAAACAAAAAAGCCTTTTTATAAGGAAAAGGGGGAGTACTGAGTGGAAGTCTCACAAGTGCTTTTAGAGGCAACTTCAAGTAAATCCAACTGAGGTTTGACTCTCAGTGGATCTACCCTTTATATATTCATAGGGTTTTTGTGTATACATGTTTGTATATACTTTCATAAATATATTTTTGTGAATCATACCATAAGAGCATAATGTGCCATTGGGCGATAAGTATAACATGAGTATGCATCATGCATCAAGGGTCTTCAGAACCTATAAAGGCAGTGCCTTCTGATATGGAAGAGAAGGAAGACAGAGATTAAATACTTGTGTAAGTGAAACTTCTGATGCCAGTACCAGTTGCACAGGGTGGAGATTAAAGGGCAGTGCCCTATGTATTAGGAAGGAGAGAATGGGCCAATGGTGCCCAAGGGTGTGACACTTTGTTGTGAGGGATTCAGTTCTTCTAGATCAGGTGATCTTTCGTTGTCATGTGATGAGTCATGGGGTTAGTCACGTGACTTGGTTTATGTCAGTTGAAAGCTAGGAAAAATGTCTAAGTCTGCAGGACTTTATTGAGTTCACAACAGTCTCAGTGCTAATTGCACAGGATAGAGATTAAAGAGCAGTGCCCCAAATATAAGGAAGGAGGGAATGGGCTAATGGTGTCTAAGGGTGTGACACTTGTCACACAGGATTTGGGTCCTGTCTAGATCATATGATCTTCATCATCATGTGATGAGTCACATTGTTAGTCATGTGACCTGGGTTATATCAGGAAAAAGTGAGGAAATGTCTAAGTTTGTAATGATCGCTATCATTATCACTTACGCACAACAGCGCACAAAGAGAGAGATTAGATTTCGACAATCTTATCTTATTGTGGCAATCTCCGACATCTTATCTGACGATTGCACAGTCCTGATCTTATCAGGAACACTTAGAAGAATCCTAGAAGGATAGAAGGGAGATTGCACTATCTCCACCACCAGAAGCAAGATCAGAGATCTCTAGGAGAAGATCCCATCATGGTTGGATCTTAGATAGAGAAGATCGGATCATAGATTGATCCTAGGACTTAGAAGTGGCACATGAGGTTGCCATGAGGTTAGATAGAAGGCAAGGCCTTCTCTTCCATTTGATAGGCATGAGGAGAACACATGTTCCCTTATCAGAAGGACACTGACGTGGCCACAGGATAGCCACAATGGTACGATATAGTATTTACCATATGAGGCCATACACTGCCTCATCAGAAGATGTATATAAAGTACAAGGACTAGCAGTAGATGCCCTCCAGTCTTGCTTACTTGGATCTTACGGTCTATGGCCCCTATACTCCAGACAGACTCCTGGCAGTAGCTAAGTGGAGTTGCTTACTCAACCACTCCGTTGGTGCACATGTCTTGTCATCAACACTTGCCCTTTGCCCTTATAGAAGATAGGGTTGACAAGGTCATGAAAGTCATAGATAAGATCCTCATCTTATCTCCTCTCTTTTGATAGTAGAGGATAGCTCATCCGCTTCAAAGTTCAGATGTGAACTTTGAGTTCATAACACTAGCCTTATCTTGGCTGTGTGTGAGAAGTGATAAGTATATCAGAAGAGTCCAATCAGAAAGCATAGCCTTGCATAGGTATGAGTAGTAATTAAATAGACATGTTGTATATGGGACATAGGAATGGAAGAGACAGGAATTAATATAAGAACATACTGTGTAGTGTTGACTGACGTGGTTATATGAGATCTGGATCAGAAGATCCAATCTGTATACATGTCAACTAGTATATGAGAAAGGAAAAGCAAAAAAAGAGTCTAAGTCCATTTAGATTAGATCAAGTCTTGTGATTATGCAGTATCTGATAAGATAGTGGAGATTGTCAAGATAAGATAAGGTCTTTGAGCTTCCTTCAGAGTGCTTGTCAAAAGCATAGTGGTTTGGCTAATGTGTCAATGCCTGTTCTTGCCATTGCTTCTAGGTCTAAAGCATGAAAGTAATGAGCCATAACATATTCTGGATGACACTTGACATAGGCATCATATACATCTAAGCCATCATCTGACTCACAGGTACAACCACAATCACAGATGACACCACCATCTACATTTCAAGAACCGGACAATGACCTGCCTGTGAGTGGCCATGAGCAGACAGTATCAACAGGCCATTGGAAATCAAATGAACATCATTGATTGATATCATTAGCACCAATGACTTGGAACTCACAATCAGCTCAAGTGTATATTCCACAGGAATCTTATTTGCCTACAGAGCCTACCATACTGAGATTTCCAATGCATGTGGATCCTATCCATCCATGTCAGAGATCTCAATCTACCCTTGGTACCATCTCAATCAGCACCTGTACCACCATTGGTAAAGGTGTATTCACTTGTCAACAAGTCCATTTCACCACCCATGTCACTACTTGTTGTCATTATTAAAGAAAAATCACCTGGTCTCAATGAACCCAATAGGACAGACCCCTCTCTGCCTCAAATACTACCTATCAATACAGCTGACTACTTGGAAATGCCAGCTCACTTGCAGTACTCAAGAAGAGTGAAGCCCTCAAGCAGTGCACATCCAAACAGTTCTCAATGTACCTGTTGTTGCTCAATATTGAATATGAGTGTGTAGGTTTTCTATTTGGAGTGGGTGTGCTCAACAGGTGTAGTGCTGGATCAGATCAAGCAATATATTGGCACTCAGATATCTACTCTTTCCAATGATCTCATAGATCTTAAGAGTGCCATTGCCATCAACAAATGGGCCTGGGCTCACCTCAACCCTATTATTACACATGATTTCATCTAGAGCACACCAGTTGCTGGCTGTCTGACTGAAAAACAAATTGTCTATGTCATCTACCAACTGTCACATATTATCAGAGATGCCCACAATCAAACCTGAAACAGATGACTCTTCTTCTACTTCAAAAATGTAGAGCCTATCAAAGACATAGTGTGTTTTGTAAAAGCAAGGAGGTATGAGGGTGTTATGAATCCAAAGTCTATGACTGGACTTAGACATTTTCTTGCTTTCGAATGATATAAGCCAGGTCACATGACTAATCACATGACTCATCACATGACAATACAAGGTCACCTGACCCAGAAGAGAACCAAAACTTCATGACAAGTGTTGCAACCTTGGGCACCATTGGCCCATTCCCTTTTTCCTAATGTATAGGGCACTGCCCTCTCATTTCCATCCTGTGCAACTGGCACTGACACTAGAAGTCTCTTCTCTTCCATTTCAGAAGGCACTGCCTTTATTGGCTCCAAAGACCCTTGATACATGAAGTATCCTCATGTGTACTTATCACTCAATAGCACTTTATGCTCATATAGTATAATACCCAGGAAATACATTTATAGTAACTATGCACAAACATGTACACACATTATGCACAATATATAAGGGATGCTTGACTGAGGGTAACTCCTCAGTTTGAGTATCTTGACAGTTGACTTGTATTGATTGCTTCGAGAATCTGAACTCTGCACCTCTCCATTTCACTTAAAAGTCATTGAGTGGCTTTTTCATTTCAGAGAGAGGACTAGACTTACAGAGGACATCTCAGGGATTAGCTGAAAGATCCAAGTGAACAAGACTGGGGTTTAGCCAGTCAAGTTCTCTGGGTTTATATACCCATAACATTATATATACATATGTATGTATCTACCCTGATTGAGCACAGTCTTATCTGGGCTGTGCGTGAGAAGTGATAAGTACATCAGAAGAGTTTGATCAGAAAGCATAGTCTTATATAGATAAGAACAGAGATTAAAAGAGCATATTAGGCATATATTGTAGGAATGGAAGAGAATCATAGAATAGAGATTAAAAGGGGCAGTGCTGACTGATATGGTTAGATGAGATCTGTATTGTGGATTGAGATCTGCCATATGTCAGCAAGTGTATAAGAAGGGAAGGGAAAACAAGAAAAGTGTTAAGTCCAGAGATAAGTTCATAATGGTGCACAATTGTGTGATAAGATTTGGAGATTGCTGCAATAAGATAAGAAAAGATGTTGAACATCTAATTGTCTTCAGGTGTTATCAAAACCATAATAGATGAGCTTGGGCTTTGACTCCTAGTTCTGCTATTACTACTAAGTCTGCAGTGTAGAAATAGTAAGCTGTTACAAAACCAGTCTGTTCATACTCCCACAGGCTACAGGTCAATTACTCCAATTGCAACCTCAATTGACTAGGACCTTAGCAATGTCAGAGTATTCAAGTCAGGTTGTGGATGATCTCAAGACCCAAATTGACAAAGTACAACACCTTCAATGGGATCTGGGTATTATATGACAGCTCTATACTGAATTCATGAGGTTGATGAAGGAGTCACTTGGCACATTGGGTGTACAGATACAAACAGTCAAGTGAAACAAATGAACTTCCTCAACTAATACAAATGGAAAGGAGGAGATAAGATTAGAGATCTTATCTGTGACTTCAGAGGGTGTGAAAAGGATTGCCTTCAAAGGTTGCAATGATGGTTGCCTTCAGAGGTCTCTTTATACTTCAGAACCTTATCAACCTTGCTATCTTCTATAGGGTAAAGGGCAAGTGACAGGACTTGTGTAATGATTGTTATCATTATCACTTCCACACAATGGCACACAAAGAGAGAGATTAGATTTCGACAATCTTATCTTATCTTATCTTATCTCGGCAATCTCCGTTATCTTATCGCATGATTACATGTCCTGATCTTATCAGTGACACGTAGAAGAATCCTCAAAGGATAGAAGGGAGATCACACTATCTCCACAGAAGATCAGATCATAGATTGATTCTAGGACTTAGAAGTTCAGAAGCAGCACATGAGGTTGCCATGAGGTTAGATGGAAGGCAGCACCTTCTCTTCTATTTGATGGACATGAGGAGAACACATGTTCTCTTATCAGAAGGACACTGACATGGCCACAGGATTACAGTATTTACCATATGAGGTCATACACACCCTCATCAGAAGATGTATATAAGTAGCAGGGCTAGTGGTAGATGCCCTTTAGTCTTGTTTACTTTAGATCTCACACTTAACAAGTGTGCTCTACCAGTCAGGCTCCTGGCAGTAGCTAAGTGGCATTGCTTACTCAACCACTTCCCTCTTCATCAGTGCATAAGTCCTGTCATTGTTCACTTGCCCTTTGCCCTTTATATAAGATAAGGATTGATAAGGTTCTGAAGTATGAAGAGATCTCTGAAGGGCACCGATTGCCACCAACCTCTGAAGGGGATCATCATCCCATCCTAGAAGATACAGATAAGACTCTTCTTATCTCCTCCTTTCCATTGTGTTAGTTGAGGACATCCATTCGTTTCAACTTGTACATCAATGAAGAGGGAATGGTTGAGTAAGCAACTCCACTTAGCTACTGCCAGGAGTCTGACTGGACAATAGGGGCCATAAACCATAAGATCCAAGTAAGCAAGACTAAGGGCTTCTGTAATGGAATGGAGTGGTTGAGTAAGCAACTCCACTTAGCTATTGCCAGGAGTCTGTCTGGACAATAGAGGCCGTAGACCATAAGATCCAAGTAAGCAAGACTGGAGGGCATCTATGTAACTTGAAGAGCTCCGGAACCAAATGCAAGCAATGTATGCTCAAGTGTCCAGGCAGGCACAACAGATACAATCGTTAACAGAGCAGAGGAACCAGGCCCTCGCTCTAGCAAGCACACAAGGATAGGGAGCACCACCTTCGGGAGGTAGCAGAATAGAAGCGTTTAAAGACCCTGGAGAATACGATAGGTCAAAAGCAAAGTTTGATG
Organism: Fistulinella staudtii; assembly: GCA_038094235.1. Lineage (NCBI taxonomy): Eukaryota > Fungi > Basidiomycota > Agaricomycetes > Boletales > Boletaceae > Fistulinella > Fistulinella staudtii. Next base: position 6,179 of record JBBPTS010000491.1, read on the forward strand.
AATGGTGGATCAAGATGAGATCATGGCTCTGCTCAAACCCCTTTTTCTTGGTCAAAGCCAAGTATAACGATGGAACGGATAAGATAGATCTGATTACAGGAGAACAGGAGTATGACATAAAGCTCATAGAAGGAATGAGAGCTGTCCTCTCCCATCTCAAAGGGCAAAAGGGAGGACCGTGGATGCAATCAGAGTTAGAGAAGCTCCTCCAAGGCTGCACCTCCTTCAAGAGATGGGATGACTTCGAAACAGAGTTCGAAGGACTCATGAAGCCAATGTTACACCGTGACTGGTCCATGGTGAACATTACCAAGCTACAGCAAGGAAAAGATGACATCAACATGTTCCTTGCAAAATGGCAGGTGGCAAACAACCATACTAACCTGTCAGATGAGCATGGAGTAGTCCTCCTTGAGCAGGTGGTAAACAACGACATCCGCCAAGAACTCTTCAGAACCGATACCCGTTCTCTGTATATCTCCACCACCCTTACCCAGATAAGAAAAATCGGGAAGGCATTTGAGGCCTATAAGATGTATATAGGCCAACATATGGGGAAGACATTCCCTTATCCGCAACAGCAGTGCAGTGCTGCCACTGCCACCTCCTCAAGTGTGCAGAAAGGAGCATGCTTCAACTGTGGACAGAAGGGGCATCTATTAAAAGATTGCCCAAAACCCAAGATTTCCTGCCCCAAATGCATGTGGCTTGTTGGTAAACACAAGAAAGAGTGCCGAAAAGGCAATAGGAACACCAGGGGTGCAAAGACGTCCAAAGCCCCTGAATGAAGCAATGCCTCAAGAGAAGAGGGGGCCACCACGTGGGAGGTAGCCAACAAAAACCCACAAGTGTCTGATCCCTGGAATGAAATCAAAGGGAAGACATTTGACCAAATGCAGGAGTATTTCGTCCAGAGGGCCTTCCAACAAAAGGGAAAAGGGAAGGTGAATTGAAACCGAAAAAACAGTTCGCCAAGAATAGGTATTCTTCCTTGGACATTACTGATACATGGTCAGAGGCATCTCTTGATGAGCGCAGTGCAGACCAGAAATGCACACTTGATTCCTCTTGCAATAAAAAGGAAGAAACAACCCTCTTTCCAGAAGAACTCTTCACCAAATCGGCAAGAATCAAAGATGAGATAACACTCAAAATCCGGATATCCCTCAATCAGAAGAACCGTGACTGGAACACAGTAGAAGCCCTCTTAGATAGTGGTGCCAACGTAACCTTTGTCAATAAAACATGGGCAGAGAAGCATCACATCCCTATGAGAAAATTACGTCACCCTATCTCCGTCATCAACATCGATGGCACTCATAACTCCGCTGGGAAGATAACCCACACAGCTCTAATCCAAATCGAGTATCAAGAACACCGAGAAAGGATAGAGGCAGAAGTCACTGACATTGCCATGTTCCCTCTAGTTATAGGGTATAACTGGCTGAAGAAGCACAATCCAGAGATCAACTGGAGATCTGGAGAGTTGAAGTTCACACACTGCCCCCACTCATGTCACATGCTACAAGATAGAAGTGAATTCTTGGTTGCATGTGATAAAGAAGAACAAGATAGCGCCTGGAGCACATACCATATCAGGGCAGCAATAGAAAAACCCAAAGAAGAGAAGAAGCAACCCGCACAACTGGTGCCGGCTCACTTCCACAAGTGGTTGAAGGTGTTTGAGGAGAAAGACTCCAAAAGAATGCCCATCAGGAAACCTTGGGATCATGCTATAGATCTCAAAGACACCTTCATTCCAAAGAAAGGAAAACTGATCCCTTTGGGACCCAAGGAACAAGAAGAAGTCTTAGCGTTCATTGATGAACAACTATGAAAAGGGTACATTCGACCCTCCAAATCTCCACAGACCTCACCAGTCTTCTTCGTCCTAAAGAAGGATGGACGAAAACGAATGGTACAGGATTACCGATATCTAAATGAACACACTGTTCATAATAATTACCCCCTTCCTCTCATTTCCCAACTCGTGGACAGACTCAAAGGAGCAAGAAAATTTACAAAGATTGACCTCAGATGGGGTTATAACAATGTATGCATCAAAGAAGGCGATAAATGGAAGGCCGCTTTTGTTTGTTTCAGAGGAGCCTATGAACCCCTAGTCATGTACTTCGGCCTCTACAACTCCTCTTCCACCTTCCAAGTGATGATGAACAAGATCTTTGCAGATCTAGAAGATGTGGTGGTTGTCTACATTGATGACCTCCTCATATTCACAAAGACAGATTCCCAGGAGGAACACAACCAGATTGTGAAAGAAGTCCTAAAGAGGTTAGAAGAAAATGACCTCTTCGCTAAACCCGAAAAATGCATGTTCTCTGTGGAAGAAGTAGAATTCCTCGGAATGACGGTGGGGAAGAATGGAATCAAGATAGATGACGACAAGGTGGATGCAATACAAACATGGCCAAAGCCAAGGAACCTTCATGACCTACAAAGCTTCCTAGGCTTAGCCAACTTCTACCACTGGTTCATCAAGGATTACACATCCATTGTGAAACTATTGACCCGTTTCACTAAAAAGGATCTGCCCTTCCAGTGGCAGATGGAAGAACAAAGAGCTTTTGAGAAGCTCAAAGAAGTGTTTTCAATGGCCCCTATCTTGGCTTTCCCAGATGATGAAACTAAGTATAGATTACAGACAGATGCATCAGATTTTGCCACAGAGGCAATCCTGGAAATGAAAAAGGAAGATCAATGGCACCCCGTTGCTTTCTTCTCTCACACCCTCAACGACACTGAATGGAACTACCTGGTGTTCGATAAGGAAATGCTTAGTGTCATCAGGGCACTCAAGAAGTGGCGCCACTATCTAGAAGGGGCACACTTCCAATTTAAGATCTGAAATGACCATGCAAATCTCCAGTGGTTTATGTAAAAACAAGATCTCAACAGAAGACAGGCTCAATGGAGCCAATATTTATCACAATTCAACTATGTCTGGGTTCACAAGCCTGGAACGGCAATGGCTGCAGCAGATGCACTTTCTAGAAGGAGCAATCATGCAGAAGGAGTTGAGAATGACAACAAAGGAGTCCAACTCATAACCCCGGATAAGATCTGCTTGACGTGCATTGAAGATGATGGGGACAGAATCCTTGACCAGATCCGATCGGAAACTCTACAACTTCAGGAATCGGAGGTCAACCAAATAAAAACCAAGGAGCTGAGCTCTCAGATGATGAAGTTTTCAGGAAAGAAGACAAAGTCTTCACACCAGAAAAGGTCCGGATGATGGTAATGACTGCCCACCACGATACGCCAGTGGCAGGACATCCAGGAGTGGAAAAGACAATGAGCCTGATCCAGACTCACTACTATTGGCCAGGAATGACCAAAGACGTAAAAGACTACATGGCTCAATGCCATACTTGTCAAAAAATGAAAACAGGAAACACAACCCCAGCTGGCAAGCTACAACTGCTGGAACTGCCGAATATGCCATGGGAAGATATCTCCACTGACTTCCTCACCGATCTACCGATCTCCCATGACTACGACACAGTACTCATTGTTATGGATCGATTCTCTAAAGAAGTAGAATTTATCCCCTGCAATAAAACCATTAGCGTGTTCAAAAAGGCTAAGCTCTATCTTGAGCATGTTTGGACAAACCACAGACTTCCCCAAAGCATTGTTTCAGATCGTGGTCCACAATTCGCTGCACAAGTAATGAAAGATCTATGCAGTCGCCTAGAAATAAAACCCCGCCTATCAATGGCATCACATCTGCAAACAGATGGACAGACAGAGCGAATCATTAGGGACCTACAACAATACCTCCGGTTGTTCATCTGTGATCATCAGAATGACTGGAGTAAATGGTGTAACGGCTCGTTACTTTCATGCTTCAGACTTAGAAGCGATGGCAAGAACCGGCATCGATGCACAGCCCAAACCTTTACAGCTTTGACAGCTATCTTATCTTATCTCGGCATTCCCCGCTATCTTATCAGATACCGCGCGTTTGCAAGGACTTACTCTTTTCTTTCTCTCTCTTCTCTTTCTCACGCTCTCGCTGACATAAGGAGATCGGATCTATAGATGAAGATCTCATCTACCCATATCGGTCAGCATTGCCCCATTATGTTCTCACATTCATCTCCGTCTATCTTCCATTTCTATGCCTCATGTAACACATGCCCTTTTCATTACCACTATCTCGGCTATGTCTTCTGATGGACTTTCTGATGTACTTATCGCTTCTCATGCACAGCCTAGATAAGGCCTTGCTCGATTAGGATAGACACAGCCATGTACTCTTGCGTATATATAGCCGGGTAGCTCGACTGGCAAAACTCAGTCTTGCTTACTTGGATCTCACCCGCAAAGCCGGTGCTCTACCAGTCAGGCTCAGTCCCAGTATAGTCCCTGGAACAAAGGACGCTTCCCTCATCTTTATTGCTGAATAAGCACCCTACGCCTTTGATAGGCTATCGCACTCTCCAGGCCCAATAAAGGCAACCCTCGAAGAGTATAGAAAGCACCCTATGCCTTTGATAGGCTATCGCACTCTCCAGGCCCAATAAAGGCAACCCTCGAAGAGTATAGAAAGCGTCTCCGCTTCATCACCCAATGGCGCATTATGCTCATATGATATGATTCTTAGAATTACGCTTATGGTAGTTATGCCACAACATGTACATACAAATCCCATGAATATATAAACCAGACTGCTTTGCTGAGGACGACTCCTCAGTTAAAGTAGTTTGGTGGTGCAGACCTCTAAAGTCAACACACCCTGAGCTTCATTACTCCGTTCTTCTCTTTTAAAGTCACTAGTTGGCTTTTTCATTTCACTTCCCTTTCTTAGGGGTGAATGTTTCTTTAACATCAATGGCATGATCCCAGGGTTTTCTTATTGGCATTCTTTTGGAGTCTTTCTCCTCAAACACCTTTAACCACTTATGGAAGTGTGCTGGCACCAGTTGTATGGGTTGCTTCTTTTCTTCTTTGGGTTTTTCTATTGCCGCCCTTATGTGGTATGTTATCCAGACATTATCCTGCTCTTCCTTATCACACAATACCAAGAATTCACTTTGATCTTGGAGCATGTGACAGGAGTGTGGGCAGCAGGTGAACTTTAGTTCTCCGGATCTCCAGTCAATCTCCGGATTATGCTTCTTTAGCCAGTTATACCCTATTACCAGAGGGAACATGGCAATATTCATTACTTCTGCCTCTATCCTTTCTTGATGTCTTTAATACTTGATTTGGATGTAGGCTGTGTGGATTATCTTCCCTGCAGAGTTATGGGTGCCATTGATGTTGATGATAGAGATGGGGTGGTGGAGCTTCCTCATCAGGATGTGGTGTTTTTGTGCCCATGTTTTGTTGATGAAGGTGATGTTTGTGCCACTATCTAGGAGTGCTTCTATCATGTTCTAGTCACGATTCTTCTGGTCAGGGGATATGTATATTTTTAAGGAGATTTCGTCTTTCGTCCTTGCTGACCTGGTAAAGAGTTCTTCCAGAAAGGGAGGCAGTTCTTTCTTGTTTTTGTTAGAGGAATCAAGCATGTATTTCTGGTCTGCACTGCGCTCATCAAGAGACACCTCTGACCATGTATCGACTTTGTCCATATTGTCCAAGAAAGAGTACCTATTGTTGGCAAACTGTGTTTCCAGTTTCAGTTTGCCCTTCCTTTTCCCTTCTGCTGAAAGGCCCTTCTTATGAAGTATTCCTGCATTTGGTCAAATGTTTTCCCCTTAATTTCATTCCAGGGGTCTGAGACCTGTGGGGCTTCATTGGCTACCTCCCATTATGTCACGCCTTCTTCTTTCAACACAGTCCTTTCAGGAGCTTTAGATGTCTTTGCACCTCTGGCATTTCAGTTGCCTTTCCGGCATTCCTTCTTGTATTTCCCGCCAAGCCATTTGCACTCTGGGCAGGAAATCTTTGGTTTTGGACACTCTTTTAGGAGGTGTCCCATCTGACCACAATTGAAGCATGCCCCTCGGGATGCATTTGAATTAGTAGATGGGGAAGAGGAGGTGGTTGTGGCAGTTCTTTGATAGGAGGGGGAAAAAGTTTTTCCCATGTTTTGGCCTGTATACATTTTGTAGGCCTTGAATGCCTTCCCGATCTTTCTTATCTGGGTAAGGGTGGTAGAAATGTAGAGGGAGCAGGTGTTGGTTCTGAAGAGTTCTTGGAAGATTTCATCATTTACTGCTTGTTTGAGGAGAACCACTCCATGTTCATCTCACAGGTTGGCCCGGTTGTTGGCAGCCTGCCATTTGGCAAGGAAGGTGTCTATGTTGTCTCACTCTTGCCAGAGTTTGGTGATGTTGACCATGGCCTAGTCATGGTGCAGTATCAGTTTCATGAGTCCTTTGAACTCTATTTTGAACTCAGCCCAGTCCTTGAACGTCATTCATCCATTTAGGAGTTTTTCCAACTCCAACTGTGCCCAAAGGCCTCCTTTTTGCCCCTTTAGGCGGGAGAGCACCGCCCTCATTCCATCTACTAGTTTTATATTGTATTCTTGTTCACCAGTAATTGGATCTAGCTTATCCATTCCATTGTTGTATTTTGCTTTGAACAAGAAGAAGGGGTTTGATCGGAGCCAGGATCTCATCTTGATCCACCACTCGTCAAACTTTGCTTTTGATCCATCATATTCACCTGGATCCTTGAACACTTCAATCTTACTTCCTCCTGTGAGTGGGGTACTCATCATCCCCATACTCATTGCTGCTGCCAGGGCTTGCTGTGCCTGGTCCCTCTGTTCTTGCATTGTTTGTAATGCTGCTGCTTGGTGGTTCATCTCAGTGACCACTGCCTGCATTTGGTTCCTGAGAGCCTCAAATTGTTCTTCATAGGACATGATGGAGAGGGGGAGAGGAAATAGATGTTTATTGGGTGGCTAGCCTGCAACTGCTACATGAGGGTTTTCTTTCAAACTCCTTCTGACCCAAGGCCTTACTTCTTGGCCTTCTTTAGGAGATAAGAGGTGCAGAGGGGAGAGCAAGGGTCTGACCTCACCTTGGATGTGTATGGGTAGTTTTTCCTTGCCCACTTCTTCTTTGAGCCTTCGTCTGTCTGTACTCATATCTCTGATATGTCTCGTTTCCCTCCTGAGGGTCCTACCAGTCTCCCTTCTTTCAACCCATTCAGAAAGGCAGTGTGATCCCCACTATATGTATCGAGTTTCTCCACAGTACCATGAAGATCCAATCCAACCTTCTCTGCCTGCTCGACCAGATATTCTATCTCCAAGAGGAGGTATGGTCCTTATAGCTCCTTGTAGAAGCTGGGGGTGAGTCAGTTGGAGTGCTGTCTCCTTTGCAGTTGCTCGACGAGGTCGGTGATGCTTTGAATAAAGAGGCCTGCCTCTCTGTCAAACTTCTGGTGGGAGGCTACTACCTTGGGGTTGAGTGGTGCCAGTTCGTCAGCAAAGAGATCTATGGGAGGAGTGGAGGAAATCAAAAAGTGCGAAGATGGCACTGGTTTGGTGAGTACTAGTGACAAAGGTTATGTAACGATCGCTATCGTTAGCACTTACGGCACACTCCGAAGAAGATTAGATTTCGACAATCTTATCTTATCACGGCAATCTCCGACATCTAATCGCACGATTGCAAGTCCTGATCTTATCAGCAACATTCAGAAGGATCCTCGAAGGATAGAAGGGAGATCACACTATCTCCACCACCAGAAGAGAGATCTGAGATCTCTAGAAGAAGATCCCATCGTGGTTGGATCTTAGATGAAGAAGATCGGATCATAGATTGATCCTAGGACTTAGAAGCAGCACATGAGGTTGCCATGAGGATAGATAAAAGGCGGAGCCTTCTCTTCCATTTGATGGACATGAAGAGAACACATGTTCTCTTATCAGAAGGACACTGACGTGGCCACAGGATAGCCACAATGGTATGATATTGTATTTACCATATGAGGCCTTACACTGCCTCATCAGAAGATGTATATAAGTAGCGGGGGCTAGCGATAGATGCCCCTCAGTCTTGTTAACTTCCTTAGATCTCACACCTAACCAGTGTGCTCTACTAGCAGGACCCCTGGCAGTAGCTAAGTGGAGTTGCTTACTCAACCACTCCCCTCTTCATTGGTGCACATATCCTGTCATCAACACTGGCCCTTTGCCCTTATAGAAGATAGGGTTGACAAGGTTCTGAAGTACGAAGAGCAACTCTGAAGGCGATCCTTATCGCATACTCTGAAGTAATAGATAAGATCTCTATCTTATCTCCTCCTTTCATAGTTGAGGACGACGTTGGTTTCAGTAACCGAGGATCGGGATGAAGAATTCAAAGTAGATTTCATCGTAGACATACACAAACGTCGGAATAAGTGGGAATATCTGGTGCATTCGCATGGATACCTGAAAGAGGACCATACTTGGGAACCTGAGAAGAATCTCACCCATGCCAAAGAGGCATTAGCGGAATTCCATGAGAAAAACCCCAAGCTCCACTTGCATGAGTCATTCTACGAAAACTATAGTCTAGAAAACCCTTACAAAACCCTCTTTGTATATGCCATCACTTTCACATCCCTCCCAACCACCCACTAGGGTCTTCGATGGAACTTGAAGACCATAAGAAGGGGATGGTGTTACAAATCCAATAAAGTCTTGAAGACTTAGATGTTTTCTCTCTTAACCCATATAAGCCAGGTCATGTGACTATTCATGTGACTCATCACATGCCGATGAAGCTCACATGATCTAGAAGACACCAAACCTTTCACACGCACCCTTAGGCACCATTAGCCTGTCTCCCTCCTTCTTTATACGTGGGGCACTGCCCTTTAATCTCTGCCCTGTGCTAGAAGCACCGGCATCAGAAGTTTCAGAATCATGAGTATTTAATCTCCATTTACTTCTCTTCCATCACAGAAGGCACTGCCTTATACTGGCTCCGAAGACCCTTGATGCACAATACATCCTCATGCTTTACTTATCACCTGTAACGGCTCGTTACTTTCATGCTTCAGACTTAGAAGCGATGGCAAGAACCGGCATCGATGCACAGCCCAAACCTTTACAGCTTTGACAGCTATCTTATCTTATCTCGGCATTCCCCGCTATCTTA
>JBBPTS010000493.1:0-15217 GCA_038094235.1 Fistulinella staudtii
GATCAGGACTTGCAATCATGCGATAAGATTCGGAGATTGCCGAGATAAGATAAGATAAGATTGTCGAAATCTAATCTTCTTCAGAGTGTGCCATTGCGCAGAAGTGATAACGATAGTGATCGTTACACTTTGGAGATTGCCATGATAAGATAAGGTAAGATTGCCAAAATCTAATCTTCATCTTCTTCAAAGGAGTATACTGTAATGGAAAGACTTCCTCAACTAATACAAATGGAAAGGAGAAGATAAGATTAGAGATCTTATCTATGGCTTTAGAGGTTTGCAATAAGGATTGCCTTCAGAGGTGTCTCTTTGTACTTGTGTACTTCACATGTTCATCAAATAGAAGAGAAGGTACTGTCTTCTATCTTACTTCATGGCAACCTTATATGCCACTTCTGGACTTCTAAGTCCTAGGATCAATCTATGATCTGATCTTCTCTATCTCAGATCTAAACATGATGGGATCTTGCTTCTTGAGATTTCAGATCTCTCTTCTATCTGTTGTGAATCCGGGCTAGACCCTTGTCTCCCTGTGTTTCACACCTGTCATCCACACCCTCACCTCATGTTTGACTAGATGCCTCATTGCGAGTTCATGGTTTATTTCTATTTATGCTATTGATGATGTCATGGTCTGGACCACAACATGTTCCCTTATCTTTACCTAACCACTATCTATTGACATCATAGAACACTCTAGTCCACCTCATATAGTATGCATGCTAGTACATGCCTCCTCCTCATATAGTGATATCATATGGTCTGTGCCCTGAGTAGAGTAGTATTTAATGGAAGTGATCCTGTGGATAAAGGCCTCAGCTTTATTCACTTGATCTTGATGATCACTCTGAAGCATTAGAAGCTCTACCCTTTGCCTGGTTCAATAAGAACATCAACCATGATATGATGACATTCTTCACCCTTGAAGCAAAGCCCACCTTCCTCATCAAAGCACCTGTTCTCTTATTCCCTTCACTACGCCCTTCCCCTTCTCTTTAGGATATAGAGGCTGATGTTCACATTACAACTAAGCGAGCTGGTTGTTCCATTTCACTATCCTTCTAGAATTCATTAAGTCACTGATAAGATCAGAACAATGCAATCATGCAAGCATCTTTGTAGATTGCCATGATAAGATAAGGTAAGATAATCAATACCTAATCTTTATCTTCTTCAGAGGAGTGTGCCATTACACCAGAGTGATAATGATAGTGATCATTACATATGCCATTGTGTGGAAGTGATAACAATAGCAATCATTATATATAGTAGCTTTTTCTAGAGAGTGTATCTACTGCAGCCATTGCTATTCCAGGTTTATGTACCCAGACATAGTTGAATTGTGAGAGGTATTGGCTTTATCAAGCTTGTTATTGATTTAAGTCTTGTTTTTATATAAACTACTATAGGTTGGCATGGTTGTTCTATATCTCAGATTAGAACCTGAAACAGATGAACTTCCTCTACTAATATAAATGAAATGGAGGAGATAAGATTAGAGATCTTATTTGTGACTTCAAAGGGTATGATAAGTATCACCTTCAGAGGTTGCAATAGTGGGTGCCTTCAATGGTCTCTTTGTATGTACTTCGGATAACCTTGTCAACCCTAATGACTTCTATAGGGAAAAGGGCAAGTGTTGATGACATGACTTGTGCACCATTGAAGAGGAGAGTGGTTGAGTAAGCAATGCCATTTAGCTACTGTTAGGAACTTGACTGGACTTGCACAGGTTTCAGCTATAAGATCCAAGGAATAAATAAGACTAGAGTACTTCTACTGCTAGTCCTGCTGCTTATATACATCTTCTGGTATGGCTGTGTCTAGCCATATATGTAAATACTTCTATTGTACAACTATGGCTATCTAAGGAGTCACATTGGTGTTCTTCTAAGAAGGAATATGTGCTTAAGATACACTATATCAAATGGAAGAGAAGGTGCTGATATATTATATTAAATGGAAGAGAAGGCACTGCCTTCTTATCTAACCTCATGGCAGCCTCATATGCCACTTCTAAGTCCTAGGATCAATTTATGATTCAGTCTTCTTCATCTATAGTGACTCCAAAAAGTGTTCTAATGTTTGACTCTGATGCAGTGTGTGAAGTGTACTGCAAACACACATGGGAATCTTGCTTGGCTATGGTGGAGACAATCATAGTCCTTACTCCTGGCTAGCTGTCCATATAAAGATTATGTAATTTGGCCATGAATTGGCTCAGATATATCCATTTTAGTTTCACAACTCCATTGGAACAGTTTTTGCACTTTTGATCTAGATTAGATATTTGATATATACTAGTACTTGGTATAGCCTCCTTTGGCTTTTAAAACAGCCTCAACCCTTCTAGGCATATTCTCAATCAATTCCTGACAAACCTCAGCTGATATCTTTTCCAATTCCTCTTAGGTTCTCTCCTCTAACTTATCTATTCTCTTAGGAGGGTTTTGATACTCAGCAAGCTTTCTTTTGAGATAAACCCAAAGATGTTCTATGGGGTTTTAATCAGGGGACTGAGCAGGCAACTTGTTACAATTCCTAGTTCTCCTTGGTATATATATACTTTTTCCTTTATCTTTTACCTCTGACTTTTCCTTGATTTTCACTAAGTATAAACTTGTGTAAGTTTATGCTGATGCTTAGTCAGCATCTCTCATGGACACATGACACACCTGGACTCATGTTGACTCATATTGACTATGACTCACATAATGACATCATCATAATACCTTATTCTACCTTGGATCCTGAATCTAGTATAAAGTTGAACATCCAGTCCATACTAGCTACTTAAGCTTCAATTGCTCACAAAGGTAAGCTGTGGTACATGATGATAAGTCTGTCATCATTTCATAGCACCCAGTCTCCATAATCACACTGTACCTGCTCTGGATTGTGATCAGATGTAATGGCTTGTTACTTTCATGCTTCAGACCTTGAAGCAATGGCAAAGACTGGCATAGATGCACAGCCCAAACCACTTTGCCTTTGACAGGCCATTTTATCTTATCTCAGCAATCTCCGCTATCTTATCAGATACCACATGATTGTAAAAGGACTTACTCGTTTCTCTCTCTTTTTCTCCTTTCTCATGCACTAGCTGACATTACAGATCCCATCTAGCCATATTGGTCAGCACTGCCATATATGTTCTCATGCTCATCTCTGTCTCGCTTCCATTCTTATGCCTCATGCATCACATACTCTGTTAATCACCACTATCTTGGCTATGCTCTTCTGATGGACTCTCTGATGTACTTATCACTTCTCATGCACAGCCTAGATAAGGAGTGCCTCAATTAGGATAGACACAGCCATGTACTTTTGCCTACATAAACCTAAGATGCTCAACTGGCTAAACCCCAGTCTTGCTTACTTGGATCTCTCACCTAAACCATGGGCTCTACCAGTCAGGCTCAGTTCTCCCTCACCTCCTGCTTAATAAAGCACACTATGCCTTTGATAGGCTATCTCTGAAGTTAGTCTTTGAAAAGTCAACCTTTCAAGACAGAAGAAGTCTTTCCATTTCATCAGATAGCTTGTTGATCTGTATAGTGTTTATCATAATCCACTTTAATATAGTCAATTCTCTGAATTGCTTGCAGAACTTGAGTGTGACTGCAAACAAATCCTTAACTGGGACAGGGACACTAGACTTGAGGACATGGTCTAGGATTCACTTTGGTGCAGTCTCATCTTCCAGGGGAAATGAGTATTGATACTGGCTTTAGGAAGAAGGGGAAATACTGGTGAAATTCAGTTTAGGGAGAATGTGAGTGGATGAAGTGGGCTGTGAGGATGTTGTAGAAGGAATGGGTGTAGTAACCCTAGGTGGAGGAACAGGCATTGAAACAAAAAAGCCAATGGATGACTCTTAAGTGAGGAGTTGAGGGGACTGAGTTCAGATACTCAGAGCAACCAGTATAAGTCAACTATCAAGTTACTCAAACTGAGGAGTTACCCTTAGCTGAGCAACCCTTATATATTGAGTGCATAGTGTATGTACATGTTTGTGTATATTTCCATAAGTGTATTTCTAAAGATTGTACAATAAGAGTATAATATGCTATTGGGCAATAAGTAAGGCATGAGGGATGCTTGTGTATCAAGGGTCTTCAGAGCAAATAAGACAGTGCCTTCTTTGTGATGGAAGAGAAGTAAACAGAGTTTATATAGATGTGTAGAAGGTGCTTCTGATGCCAGTGCCAGTTATACAAGGTGGAAATGAAAAGGGCAGTGCCCCATGTATAAGGAAGGAGGGAATGGGTTAGTGGTGCCCAAGGATACAACACTTGTCATGATGGATTGGTTCTCATCTAGGTCATGTGACCTTGCATCATCATGTGATGGGTCATATTGTTAGTCATGTGACTTATCTTATGTCATTCAGGAGCAAAGAAACTTCTAAATTCGAACATGAACTTTTTGGGTTCATAACACCCTCCTCACCACAACCATCGAAAGATTCAATTCAGGAAGGCCAATTGGGACCTTCTACAAAGAGATCAAACCAGCGTTCCTAGTAGTAGAGACAATAGCTCTAGAGAGAGAGGCCTAATGCTTAGGCTTGGAAGAAGCAGGGACATAGAGGATAGAAGAGTTGTTAGGAGGCATAGCAGTAAGGACTCTGAAACAAGAAAAAGTAGAGGTACACATCCCCCAATCTCCAACCCCACCCCACTCCTCTGTTGCCATCTCCAAAAGAAAGGAGAGACAATACATAAAACAAAAAAGCCTCTCTGAGACTTTAGTGAGAAGAGTAGAGGTTAGAGTTCAGGCACTCAAAGTGACCAGTACAAGTCAACTGTCAAGTTACTCAAACTGAGGAGTTACCTTCAGTTGAGCAACCCTTATATATTGAGTTCATAGTGTATGTACATGTTTGTGCATAATTCCTAAAGCATATTTTTAAGTATCATACTATAAGAGCATAATATGTCATTGAGCAATAAGTAAGGCATGAGGATATGTCATGCATCAAGGGTCTTTGGAGCCAATAAAGGCAGTGCCTTCTGTAATACTAGAAGAGAGGTAAACAGAGATTAAATACTCATGTAATGGAATGCTTCTGATGTCGGTGCCAGTTGCACAGGATGGAAATTAAAGGGCAGTGCTCCATGTATAAGGAAGGAGAGGAACAGGCTAATGATGCCCAAGGGTGCAATACTTGTTGTGAGGGCTCAGTTCTCTTCTAGGTCAGATGACCTTGTATCGTCATATGATGAGTCATGTTGTTAGTCACATGACTTGGATTATGTCAGTCGAGAGTGAAAGAAAACATCTAAGTCCACAGGACTTTTTATGGATTCATAACAATACAACCCCATCCCTCTGAAAAAATGAGAAGACATCCCCACTGCCCACTCATACCTCCACCCCCAAAGCAAACTCAGAGTAGTGAGGAAGTAAGAAGTAAAAGGCATAATTTACACCTGTGTACTGGAAATAACCAAGGAAAGAACTTTTTAGTTGTTGGCTAGCTAAATCGCTGTGAAGAAAACCTCAAAGAAGAAAAACCCCCCTATAAGAAAAAATGGCCACTCTCTCTCAAAATGATTTTGACAACCTCATGGCATGCATCACCACTCTAGAAGCAGATGCAGCTCTGACTTGAAATAAAGCAATCCAACACCAAATGGATAAATATAGGATGATTGATGCTGCTCATTTAATGGAGCAATAAGTTCGGGATGTCAATGACAGAGCTACAGCAGCTGAACAAAGGACCCAAGATCTTCTAGAAATGTTCTCTTAGGCAAGATTAGGAGGAGGCAGCAGCAAAGTAGAAGTATTCACTGACCCTGGGGAATATAAAGGAAACCCCAAGGAGTTTAATGAGTGGTGGATGATGAAACAAAAACAGAACAGAGGAGTAGGAGAAACTGAGTAGTGATCTTGTAAGTCTGTCCTGATTAAGGGAAAACTCCAAGACAACCAAACTGAGGACCTTTGTCCTGTTTGGTGTCTGGTATATATATTCATAGGGTTTGTTTGTACATGTTATGTGCATACTTCTATAAATGTATTTAGAGGAATCATACCATAAGAGCATAATATGCCTTTGGGCAATAAGTAAATGAAACGTAGCAACCACTTGCTAGTTGCGGCATGAACGTCAGCCTCTATATCCTAAGAAAGGGGAGAATGGGTGTAGCGGAAGGGAGAGATGTCCTAGACATGGGTTGAGGGTGAATAGGTGAGCTTTGCTTCAAGGGTGATGAAACAAAAAAGAACAACAAAGGGAATAGGACTGAGTAACTGCCTTAGAGAGTTGTCCTTTATATAAGGAAACAACCAAGACAATCAAACTGAGGGACGTTCCCCAGTTTGTTGCCCAGTATATATATTCATACTTGTATTTGTACATGTTGTGGCATAACTACCATAAGCGTAATTCTAAGGAAGCATACCATACGAGCATAATGTGCCATTGGGCAATAAGTAGGTCATGAGGATGCAGCATGTATCAAGGGTCTTCAGAACCAATAAAGGCAGTGCCTTCTGAAATGGAAGAGAAGAAGCAGGAATTAAATAGTTGTGTGTTCGTGACTTCTGATACCAGTGCTAGTTGCACAGGGCAGAAATGAAAAGGGCAGTGCCCCTCATATAAGGAAAGTGGGGACAGGCTAATGGTGCCCAAGGGTGCAACACTTTGTTGTGAAAGATTTGTTCTCTTCTAGATCATGTGATCTTCATGGTCATGTGATGAGTCACAGGATTAGTCATGTGACCTGTTTTATATGAGTTGAAAGTGAAGAAAAACGTCTAAGTCATCAAGACTTTTTATGGATTTGTAACAGGTGAAGGACTTCCATCAGTCGTTGTATCACAGTTGATGTTTGTATCGAACCGGGCAATGGTAGAGCTTTGTCTGCTTCAGAGTGGTTGTGAAAAGATCAAGGTGAATAAAGCTGAGGCCTTTATCCACTGGATCGCTTCCATTAAATACTATCTACACAAGAGCACGGACCATATGACATCACTACATGAGGAGGGAGCATGTACCGGCATGCGTACTACATGAGGCAGACTAGAGTGTTCTATGATATCAATAAGTAGCAGGTACGTAAAGATAAGGGAATGTGTCGTGGTCCAGACCATGACGTCATCGATAGCATAAATAGAAATGAACCATGAACTCACAATGAGACATCTAGCCAAACATGAGGTGAGGGCATGGATGACAGGTGTGAAGCACAGGAGACAAGGGTCTAGGCTGGATTCAAAACAGTAAACATGAGGATGCAATATACATCAAGAGTCTTTGGAGCCAATTAAGGCAGTGCCTTCTGAAATAGAAGAGAAGGGATGGAGATTAAATACTCATATAAGTTGTTACTTCTGATGCTGGTGTCAATTGCACAGGGCATAGATTAAAGGCCAGTGCCCCTCATATAAGGAAGAAGGAGGACAGACTATCGGTGCTCAAGGGTGTGACACTTTGTTGCAAGGGAGTCAGTTTTGTCTGGATCATGTGATCCTTATCGTCATGTGATGTGTCACAAGGTTAGTCATGTGACCTGGCTTATATTAGTCAAAAGCGAAGGAAAATGTCTAAGTCCACAGGACTTTATTGGATTTGTAACAGATGAAGATAAGGATATTCTTCAACATCAATGAATGAACCATCATCAAGGACCTATTGGACATAAATGGTCAACCCATACTGGCAAATGGAAGAAGGTTAACAGAGCCAGATATGGAAAGAAGAATGGATGCCATATTATCATGGATAAAAGGCTGCAAGGCAGGAAGTTGAGCAGAAGTGGAGCTAGATCAGCTCAACAAATATGGAGTCAGGTTCTCATCTTGGGGCAACTTCTCCTCAGTGGTGGAAAGTATGTTCCAACAAATACTCCAGAAGGACTCCACAGTCCAAGAGGTAGAAGCTCTAAAACAAGGGAACATGGACATTGATGAGTTTCTTGCCCAATAGAGGGCAACCCAACTTATGTCCAAGGTGTAATGGCTCGTTACTTTCATGCTTCAGACTTAGAAGCAATGGCAAGAACCAGTATAGATGCATAGCCCAAACCTCTCCACCTTTGACAGGTTATCTTATCTTATCACAGCAATCAGCATTATCTTATCAGATAAGCACACAACTGCAAGGACTTAGTCTTTTTCTCTCTCTCTCTTTTCTTTCTCATGCCCTCGCTGACATAAGGGAGATCTGATCTAAGATACAGATCCCATCTACCCATATTGGTCAGCAGTGCCCCATTATGTTCTCATGTTCATCTTCATCTCTTCTTTTCTTATGCCTCATGTAACACATACTCTTTTCATTACCACTATCTCGGCTATGTTTTCTGATGGACTTTCTGATGTACTTATCACTTCTCACGCACAGTCTAGATAAGACTGCACTCGATTAGGATAGACACAGCCATGTACTTTTGTATATATATAGCCAAGTAGCTTGACTGGTAAAACCCCAGTCTTGCTTACTTGGATCTCACACCTTCTACCAGTCAGACTCAGTCCTCCCCTCCTCCTGCCTAATAGACACCCTACGCCTTTGATAGGCTATCCTTGAAGTATAGAAGGTCTTCGCGTTGCACAAGGTGGATGACTGCCATAGGGTATGAATATTGGAGAAGAATATCAACTTCTTCATAATGAAGGACCTCTTCCATAACAACAGAAAGAAGAGCATGATTGAAGAAACAATTGAAGAAATAAGAGAAATTGGCAAAAACCAAGAGGCCTTCTGCATGGCCACCAATTTAAAGAAGAGAAGGAACATATTCCTCACAAGGAAGGAGAAGCTGGAAAGAACTGTCAATACCACCTCTACCCCTGCTAAAATGTGCTACAACTGTAGCAAAATGGGACACTTCACAAAAGACTACAAAAGTTCTAAGAAAAACTGTTCAAGCTGTGGATGGGGTGGAGGACAGCATAAAAGGGAATGCTCAAATGCAAAGAAAAATGCTAGAGGGGCATCAAAGAAAGAAGAAGGGGTAATTGAATGGAAGATAGCTGATAAAAGCACAAAGGTAAACAACTCAAAGGCAGACCTCCATGGAATGAATGTCTATGGACCAGATGCAGGAGTACTTCCTCCAGAGAGCCAAGAAGGGAAAAGCACAAGCAGATTGAAGAAAGGGCTTCAGTCTGCTAACCAATTTAAAGAGTTAATGGTTCCAGATGTATTTATCCCAGAAGAACATTTTCAGATATCAGAGGTGGCTCAAGAAGAGTGCAGTGCAGATGACACATACATACTTTATTCCTCTATAAAAGAAAAGAAGGAGCTATCAGAAGAAATCCCTGAAACACTCACTACAAGATCTACTTGAATCAAGGGAAATGAAATTGTCATGACCCTAGGAGTATCAGCAGATAAGAAGTGTATTCAAGGATATACCCTCCTAGATAGTGGGGCAAATGTCATATTTATCAATGAATGATGAGTACAGAAGAACCAAATCCCTACAAAGAAGCTCACTAGGCCAATACCAGTCTTCAACATTGATGGAACCAAGAACTCTACAGGAAACATCACTTACACCATAGAGATAATCATCAACTTCGACAGGCATAGGGAAAAGGTTATACCTGACATGACAGATCTATACAAATTCAATCTGGTCATAGGCTTTATGTGGCTCCAACGCCATAACCCAGAAGTGTTATGAATCCAAAAGTTCATGTTTGAACAAGTTCACATTTAAACTTAGATGTCTTTGCTCTTTCAACTGACATAAGCCAGGTCACATGACTGACAACATGACTCATCACATGATGATGCAAGGTCACATGACCTAGATAAAGAACACTGAACTTTGTGACAAGTGTCACACCCTTGGGCACCACTAGCCTGTTCTCTCTTTCCTAATACATAGGGCACTGCCCTTTTCATTCCTGTCCTGTGCAACTGGCACCAACATCAGAAGTAATGACCTACATGACTATTTCATTTCCGCCTCACTTCTCTTCCATCATAGAAGGCATTGCTTTATTGGTTCTGAAGTCCCTTGATGCATATGTATCATATATATTCTACTTATCGCCTAATGGCACATTATACTCATATGGTATGATTCCACAAAATACATATATAGAAGTATGCACAAACATGGACAAACTAAGCCCTATGAATATATAAACCAGGTATCAAACTGGGGAATGCCCCTCAGTTTGATTGACTTGGTTGTTTCTATATTCAAGGACAGCTTTGCAAGCCAGTTACTCAGTCCCTCTTCTCTTTGTTGTTCTTTTCTGTTTCAAGAAGTTAACTGGCAGATGGGCAAAATAAAGATGACTAGACATCCCCACTTGTGAGACATCCCTACTTGTGCCATCTCCTCCAGGATAGAAGCACCTGGCTTACATAATGTGAGAAAGAAGAATAAGATAACATGTGGACTGTGTACAATGTTAGAAGCTCTCTAAAAACATAAGAATCCAAGAAGGCACCCCTAAGCAAACTCATGCCAAGAAGATTCCAAAAATAGCTAAAGGTCTTCTCTGAAAAAGAAGCAGAAAGAATGCCATTAAGGAAGCCATGGGATCACAAGATCAAACTGAAGGACACATTTATGCCAAAGAAGGGAAGGATAATACCCCTATTGGTAATCAAACAAGAAGAAGTCACAGCCTTCTTGGAAGACCAACTAAAGAAGGGGTATATTCACCCTTCAAAATCCCCCCAAACATCACCAGTCTTCTTCATCTCAAAGAAAGATGGACTGAAATGGATGGTACAAGATTATCAGTATCTCAATGAGCATACCATAAGAAATAACTACCCCCTACCCTAATCACATCCCTGGTGGACAAGCTCAAAGGAGTGAAAAAGTTTACAAAGATTAATCTAAGATGGGGATACAATAACATCTGAATCAAGGAAGAGGATGAATGGAAGACTGCATTCATATGTTTCAAAGGCACCTTCAAACCCCTCATGATGTACTTTGGCCTGATGAACTCCCCCTCCATATTCTAAGCTATGATGAATGAAATCTTTACAGACATGGACAACATGGTGGTAGTATACATTGACAACCTCCTAATCTTCACAAAGAGTGAAAACCAGGAAGAACATGATAAAATTGTTGAAGAAGTCCTCCAAAGGTTACAAGAAAACAATCACAAAACCTGAGAAGTGTACCTTTGGAGTAGAAGAAATAGAATTCCTCGGATTGATGGTAGGAAGAGATGGAATTAAGATGGAAAAAGGAAAGGTAGAAGCTATTCTAGAATGGCCTACTTCAAGAACAGTCCAGCATGTGAAACAAAAAAGCCTGTCAATGACTTTTAAGTGAGATGGGGAAGTACTGAGTTCAGGCTCTTGAAGTGACCAATACAAGTCAACTGTCAAGATGAAATAAAAAAGAGAACAGAGAGATAAAGGGGAACTGAGTAGCGATCTTGTAAGTCTGTCCTGATTAAGGGAAAACTCCAAGACAACCAAACTGAGGACTATTGTCCTAGTTGGTGCTTGGTATATATATTCATGGTTTATGTGTGTATATGTTTGTGCATACTTCTAAATATGTATATTTGGGAAATCATATCATATGAGCATAATGTGCTTTGAACAATAAGTAAGGCATGTGGATACATCATGTATCAAGGGTCTTCGGAGCCAATAAGGCAGTGCTTTCTATAATGGAAGAGAAGATTAACAGAGATTAAATACTTGTGTTTCATGAGCTTCTGATGCCGGTGTCTGTTGCACAGGATGGAGATGAAAGGGCAGTGCCCAACGTATTAGGAAAGAGCAAGATGGGCTAGTGGTGTCCAAGGGTGTGACACTTGTCATGAGGGATTCATTCTTTGTCTAGATCATGTGATCTTCATCATCATATGATGAGTCACATTATTAGTCACATGACTTGGCTTATGACATTCAAAAGAGAAAATCTTCTAAGTGTAAACTTGTATAGATTCATAACACAAGATACTCAAACTAAGGAGTTACCCTCAGTTGAGCATCCCTTATATATTCTTCATATAGTGTATGTACATGTTTGTGCATACTTCCATAGTCATATTTCTAGGAATTATACCATAAGAGCATAATTCACTATTAGACATAAGTAGGGCATGAGAGATGTGTATACATTAAAGGTTGTCAGAACCAATA
This sequence comes from Fistulinella staudtii, assembly GCA_038094235.1. Classification (NCBI taxonomy): domain Eukaryota; kingdom Fungi; phylum Basidiomycota; class Agaricomycetes; order Boletales; family Boletaceae; genus Fistulinella; species Fistulinella staudtii. The sequence continues at coordinate 12,104 of JBBPTS010000493.1, forward strand.
AAGGCAGTTCCTTCTATGATAAATGAGAAGTGAGATGGATATTAAATACTCATGTATCAGCATCTTCTGATGTCTCAGTGCCAGTTGCACGGGACAGAGATGAAGAGGGCAGTGCCCCACATATAAGGAAAAAGTGAGACAGGCTATTGGTGCCCAAGGGTGCAACACTTGTCATAAAGGAGTTGGTCTCTTCTAGATCATGTGATCTTCATCGTCATGTGATGTGTCATGGGGTTGTCACATGACTTGGATTTTGTTGGTCAAAAGTAGAGAAACCTCTAAGTTCAAATGTAAACTTTTGGGTTCGTAACATCATCCCCTTCTTATGGTCTTCAAGTTCCAATGAAGACCCTAATGGGTGGTTGGGTGGGATGTGAAAGTGATGGTGTATACAAATAAGGTTTTATAGGGATTTTCTAGGCCAAAATTTTTATAGAATGCTTCATGTAGATGGAGCTTGGGATTTTTCTCATGGAATTCCACTATCACCCCTTTGGCATGGATGAGGTTCTTCTCAGGTTCCCAAGTATGGTCTTCTTCCAGGTATCTATGCCAATGCATCAGATATTCCTATCTGTTCCTTTGTTTGTGTATGTCTACTATGAAATTGACTTCATACTCTTCATCCTAGTCCTCAGTCACTGAAATGGAAAAGCCAATCGATGGCTTTTAAGGGGAAGAGAAGAACTGAGTAATGAAGCTCAGGGCGTTGACTTTAGAGGTCTGCACCACCAAACTACTTTAACTGAGGAGTCGTCCTCAGCAAAGCAGTTTGGTTTATATATTCATAAGATTGTATGTACATGTTGTGGCATAGTTTCCATAAACATATTTCTAAAGAATCGTACCATAAGAGCGTAATATGCCATTGGGCGATAAGTAAACGTGAGGATGCTTCATGTATCAAGGGTCTTCGGAACCAATAAGGCAGTGCCTTCTGTAATGGAAGAGGAGTAAGACGGAGATTAAATATTCATGTATGTCATGACTTCTGATGTCAGTGCCAGTGCACAGGACGGAGATTAAAGGGCAGTGCCCCATGTATAAGGAAAGTGGAAACAGGCTAGTGGTGCCCAAGGGTGCAACACTTTGTCATGAAAGGTTTGGTCTCTTCTAGATCAGATGATCTTCATCGTCATGTGATGAGTCACAGGGTTAGTCATGTGACCCGGCTTATATCAGTCAAGAGAGAAAGAAAACGTCTAAGTCATCAAGACTTTATTGGATTCATAACAGTCACTAGGACTGGTCCTGGGTTTTGGACAGGTTGGCCATCAAGGTGTTCCTTGTAAGGTTTGATCCATGATATGTTCACCACTGGATGTATTTTTATATGAGAAGGAAGGAGTAGTTTAACAGCATTCCAGCCAATGATTTGTATGATCTGGAAAGGGCCTAGCCATTTCTCAGATAGCTTGTGTGATTCACACATCAAGTAGAGATTGTCTATAGCAAGCAGTACCTGATCGCCTAGTTTGTACTCAGGTACTTGTACTCAGGTGCATCAGATTGGTACTTGTTGGCTTGTTTTTTCATTGCCTCTTGGGCTTTTTCTAGATTTGTGGTGGTTTCCATGAAGGTTTACTCAATCTTCTGAGTGAGTTCATCTGCTGCTGGGGCTTTAGAAGTGCCTGGTTCTATTCCCATCCTTGGTGGGTAAGTTGTATGACTTCAAAGGGGGTTTTCTGTGAAGAAGCTTGCTTCTTCAAATTGTAGGAGAATTGAGTGATTGGGAGCCATTTGCTCCAGTTGTTCTGATGATCACAGATGAATAACTGAAGATACTATTGTAGGTCCCTGATAATTTGCTCTGTCTGTCTGTCCATTTATGGATATGATGCCATAGATAGGTGGAGTTTTATTCCTAGGTGTGTACACAGATCTTTCATTATTTGTGCTGCGAACTGCAGGCTGAAACGAAAAAGCTCATCAAGAGCTAATGCGAGGGAGGAATGCTGAGTTCAAGCACTCGAAAGCGACCAGTACAAGTCAACCATCAAGCTTCTCAAACTGAGGAGTTACTCTCAGTTGAGTCGCCCTTATATATTCATGGGCATATGTATGTACATGTTTGTATATAATACCATAAGTGTATTTCTGGGAATCATACCATAAGAGCATAATGTGCCATTGGGCGATAAGTAGGACATGAGGATGCAACGTGCATCAAGGGTCTTCGGAACCAATTAAGGCAGTGCCTTCTGTAATGGAAGAGAAGAGAGCGGAGATTAAATAGTCGTGTATGTCATTACGTCTGATGCCGGTGCCAGTTGCACAGGGCGGAGATGAAAGGGCAGTGCCCTACGTATAAGGAAAGTGGAAATGGGCTAATGGTGCCCAAGGGTGCGACACTTTGTCGCAAAGGATTCGTATTCTTCTGGATCATGTGATCCTCATCATCATGTGATGTGTCACGAGATTAGTCACGTGACCTGGTTTATATCGGTCAAGAGCGAGAAAACGTCTAAGTCCTCAAGACTTTATTGGATTCGTAACACAGGCCACGATCTGATACAATACTTTGGGGAAGTCTGTGGTTCATCCAAATGCACTCTAAGTAGAGTTTGGCAGTTTCAAATGCCATGATGGTTTTCTGGCAGGGGATGAATTCCACTTCTTTGGAAAATTGATTGATAACAGTGAGAACTGAATCATAGTTTTAGAAGATGGGGAGGTCTGTGAGACAGTCGGTGGAAATATCTTCCCAAGGCATGTTCAGTAGTTCCAGCAGTTGTAGTTTGCCAACTGGGGCTACATTCCCTGTCTTCATTTTCTGGCAGGTGTGGCATCAGGCCATGTATTCTTTTATGTCTTTGGTCATTCCTGGCCAATAGTAGTGAGTATGGATCAGGCTCATCATCTTTTCCACTCCTGGGTGTCCAGCCACTAGCATGTTGTGGTGTACGGTTATTACTGTCATTCAGACCTTTCCTGGTGTGAAGACCTTGCCTTCTTTCCTAAAAACTCCATCATCCGAGAGCTCTGCTCCTGAAACGAAAAAGCCTCTCAGAGACTTTAGCGAGAGATGTAAGAGATCTGAGTTCAAGCACTCGAAGCGACCAATACAAGTCAACTGTCAAGCTTCTCAAACTGAGGAGTTACCCTCAGTTGAGT
>JBBPTS010000494.1:0-15202 GCA_038094235.1 Fistulinella staudtii
GCGTAAATCGAGGAATCGTACCATAAGAGCATAATTTGCCATTGGGCAATAAGTAATCATGAGGATGAGTCGTGCATCAAGGGCCTTCGGAACCAATAAGGCAGTGCCTTCTGTGATGGAAGAGAAGTGAATGGAAATTAAATACTCATGTATGTCGTTATGTCTGATGCCGGTGCCAGTTGCACAGGGCGGAGATGAAAAGGGCAGTGCCCCTTGTATATAGAAGGTAGGAATGGGCTAGTGGTGCCCAAGGGTGCAACACTTGTCGCGAAGGATTCGGCCTCTTCTGGATCATGTGACCCTGCATCGTCATGTGATATGTCACGGGATTAGTCACGTGACCTGGCTTATGTCATTCGAAAGTGAGAAAACGTCTAAGTCCAGTGGACTTTTATTAGATTCGTAACAGCCTCCGATCATGCCATATGCTACAAGACAGAAGCGAGTTCTTGGTTACATGTGATAAAGAAGAACAGGATACTGTCTGGGCAGCATACCACATAAGGGCAGCAATAGAAAAACCCAAAGAAGAAAAGAAGCAACCAGCACAACTGATACCGGCGTGTTTCCACAAATGGTTAAAGGTGTTTGAGGAAAAAGACTCCGAAAGAATGCCGATATGAAAACCATGGGATCATGTCATAGATCTCAAAGAAACGTTTATCTCTAAGAAAAGGAAGCTGATCCCTTTGGGGCCAAAAGAACAAGAAGAAGTCTCGGCCTTCATTGACAAACAACTACAGAAAGGGTATATTCACCCTTCCAAATCCCCATAAACCTTGCCGGTCTTCTTCGTCCCAAAAAAGGATGAATGTAAACGAATGGTACAGGACTACCATTACCTAAATGAACACACCGTTCGAAACAATTACCCCCTTTCTCTCATTTCACAACTCGTAGATAAGCTCAAAAGAGCAAGAAAATTCACGAAGATCGACCTCAGATGGGGTTATAATAACATTTGCATCAAAGAAGGTGATGAATGGAAGGCTGCTTTTGTCTGTTTCAGAGGAGCCTATGAACCCTTAGTCATGTACTTCGGCCTCTGCAACTCACCCTCCACCTTCCAAGCTATGATGAACGAGATCTTTGAAACGGAAAAGAACAACAGGTGGAGGGAAAACTAAGTAACTGCCTTAGAGAGTTGTCCTTTGTACGAGGAAACAACCAAGACAATCAAACTGAGGGACGTTCCCCAGTTTGTCGCTTGGTATATATATTTATGGGTATGTATGTACATGTTGTGGCATAACTACCATAAGCGTAAATCATGGGAATCGTACCATATGAGCATAATGTGCCATTGGGTGATAAGTAGAACATGAGGATGTGTCGTGCATCAGAAGTCTTCGGAACCAGTAAGGCAGTGCCTTCTAAAATGGAAGAGAAGAGAATGGAGATTAAATACTCGTGTAGGTTGTTACATCTGATGTCGATGCCAGTTGCATAGGACGGAGATTAAAGGGCAATGCCCTACGTATAAGGGAAGTGGAAACGGGCTAATGGTGCCCAAGGGTGCGACACTCTGTCGCGAAAAGATTCGGTCTCTTCTAGATCATGTGATCTTCATCATCATGTGATGAGTCACGTTGTTAGTCACGTGACCTGGCTTATATCAGCGGAGAGTGAAGGAAAACATCTAAGTCATCAAGACTTTATTGGATTCATAACAATCTTTGCAGATCTAGAAGATGTTGTGGTGGTCTACATCGATGACCTCCTTATATTCACGAAAACAGACTCCCAGGAGGAACACGACTGCATCGTGAAAGAAGTCCTTAAAAGACTAGAAGAAAATGACCTCTTTGCGAAGCCAGAAAAATGCACGTTCTCTGTGGAAGAAGTAGAATTCCTCGGGATGATGGTGGGAAAAGACGGGATTAAAATGGACAACGATAAGATAGAAGCTATACAAACATGGCCCAAGCCCAGGAACCTCCATGATGCACAGAGTTTCCTAGGGTTAGCCAACTTCTATCATCGATTCATTAAGGACTACGCATCCATTGCAAAACCCCTAACTCACCTCACCAAAAAGAATCTGCCCTTCCAATGGCAAACAGAAGAACAAGGAGCTTTTGACAAGCTCAAGGAAGCGTTTTCCACGGTGCCTATCCTGGCATTTCCAGATGATGAAACCAAGTATCGATTACAGACGGATGCATCGGATTTTGCCACAGGGGCAATCCTGGAAACGAAAAAGGAAGATCGTTGGCACCCCGTAGCCTTCTTTTCTCATGCCCTTAATGACACCGAAAGGAACTACCCAGTGTTCAACAAGGAAATACTTAGCGTAATCAGGGCACTTGAGAAGTGGCGCCACTATCTAGAGGGGGCATGATTTCAATTTGAGATCTGGAATAACCATACCAACCTCTAGTGGTTCATGCAGAAACAAGATCTCAACAAAAGATAGGCTCGATGGAGTCAATATTCATCACATTTCAATTACATCTGGGTTCACAAACCAGGAACAGCAATGGCCGCAGCTGATGCGCTCTCTAGAAGAAGTGATCATGCAGAAGGAGTTGAGAATGATAATAAAGACATCCAACTCATCACCCCAGATAAGATCCGTTTGACACGTATCGAAGATGATGGGGATAAAATCCTCAACCAAATCCGATTGGAAACCCTACAACTTTGGGAATTGGAGGTCAACTAAATAGAAAACCAAGGAGCTGAGCTCTCAGATGATGGAGTTTTTAGAAAAGAAGGCAAAGTCTTCACACCAGAGAAGGTCCAAATGACGGTAATGACCGCTCACCACGACACAGCAGTGGAAGGACATCCAGGAGTGGATAAGATGATGAGCCTGATCCAGACTCACTACTATTGGCCAGGAATGACCAAAGACATAAAAGAATATATGGCCAGGTGTCACACCTGCCAGAAAATGAAAACAGGAAACACAGCCCCAGCCGGCAAGCTACAACTGCTGGAACTGCCAAACATACCATGGAAGATATCTCCACCGATTTCCTCACAGATTTACCAATCTCCCAAGGCTATGACTCGGTACTCACTGTTATGGATCGATTCTCCAAAGAAGTGGAATTCATCCCCTGTCACAAAAGCATTAGCGTGTTTGAAACCGCTAAACTCTATCTAGAGCGAGTTTGGACGAATCACAGACTTCCTCAAAGCATCATGTCAGATCGCAGCCCACTATTTGCCACACAAGTAATGAAAGATCTGTGCACTCACTTAGGAATAAAACCTCGCCTATCAATGGCATCACATCCGCAGATGGATGGACAGACAGAGTGCATCATATGGGACCTACAACAGTACCTTCGGTTGTTCATTTGTGATCATCAGAACAACTGGAGCGAATGGCTCCCAATCGCTCAATTCTCCTATAACGCGAAGAAGTAGGCTTCTACCCAGAAAACCCCCTTTGAAGTTACACAAACCTACCCACTATGAATGGGGATAGAACCTGGAACTTCTAAAGCCCCAGTGGCAGACGCCTTAGCTCAGAAGATTGAGCAAACTCTTGCGGAAACATCCGCTAACCTAGGAAAATCCCAAGAGGCAATGAAAAAACAAGCCAACAAGCATTGATCTGATGCCCCAGAATATAAAATAGGCGATCAGGTACTGCTTGCTACGGATAATCTCCGCTTGACACACGAATCTCTGAAGCTCTCTGAGAAGTGGCTAGGCCCCTTCCAGATCACACAGATTATCAGCTAGAATGCCGTTAAACTACTTCTTCCTTCCCAGATAAAAATACATCCAGTGGTAAACATGAAACGAAAAGCCAACTAGTGACTTATAAAGAGGAGGGGTCGAGTAGAGGACTCAGAGATGACTTTAAGTTGGGACTACCAAGTTACTCTAACTGAGGTTCGTCCTCAGTAGAGCAACCGGTTTATATATTCATGGTTTGTATTTGTACATATTGTGTCATAACTACTATAAGCGTAATTCGTAGAATCGTACCATATGCGCATAATTGGCCATTGGGCGATAAGTAAACATGAGGATGCGGTGAGCATCAAGGGTCTTTGGAGCCAATGAAAGGCAGTGCCTTCTAAAATGGAAGAGAAGTGAATGGAGATTAAATACTCATGTGTGTCGTTACATCTGATGCCAGTGCCAGTTGCACAGGACGGAGATTAAAGGGCAGTGCCCCACGTATAAGGAAAGTAGAAATGGGCTAGTGGTGCCCAAGGGTGCGACACTTTGTCGCGAGGGATTCGGTCTCTTCTGGATCATGTGATCCTTATCGTCATGTGATGTGTCACAGGGTTAGTCACATGACCTGGTTTATATCAGTGGAAAGCGAAGGAAATCGTCTAAGTCATCAAGACTTTATTGGATTCATAACAAAACATATCATAGATCAAACCCTACAAGGAACGCCTTGACGGCCAACCTGTTCAGCACCCAGGACCAGTCCTAGTGACTGAGGACCAGGATGAAGAATACGAGGTCGATTTCATAGTAGACACTCGAAAACAACGGAATAGATGGGAATATCTTGTGTATTGGCACAGATACTTGGAAGAAGACCACACTTGGGAACCTGAGAAGAATCTCACCCATGCCAAAGAGGCGATAGCAGAATTCCATGAGAAGAACCCCAAACTCCACTTACACGAGTCATTTTATGAAAACTTCAGCTTAGAAAATCCCTACAAAACTCTTTTCATGCGTGCTGTCACTTTCACATCCCTCCCAACCACCCAATAAGGTGTTCAATGGAACTTGAAGACCATGAGAAGGGGATGGTGTTACAAATCCATAAAAGTCCTGTGGACTTAGACGTTTCTCTTACCTTTCAACTGATATAAGCCAGGTCACATGACTAACCCTGTGACACATCACATGATGATGAAGATCACCTGATCTAGAAGAGTATGAATCCTTCACAACCAAGTGTCGCATCCTTGGGCACCATTAGCCTGTTTCCTTCTTCCTTATACGTGGGGCACTGCCCTTTAATATCCATTCTGTGCAATAAGCACTGACATCAGAAGTAATAAACTACACAAGTATTTAATCTCTGTTCTTCTTCTCTTCCATAACAGAAGGCACTGCCTTATTGGCTCCGAAGACTCTTGATGCATGACATATCCTCATGTCATACTTATCGCCCAATAGCATATTATGCTCATATATGTAGTACGACTCCTTAGAATTACGCTTATGGTAGTTATGCCACAACATGTACATATAAAATCTATGAATATATAAACCAGGTTACTTTGCTGAGAATGACTCCTCAGTCAAAGTAGCTTGGTGGTGCAGACTCTAAAAGCCCCTGAGCCCTTTACTCCAATTTCTCTACAAAGTCATTGACTGGCTTTTTCATTTTGAAATGCGAAGACCTTCTTATTCTTCAAGGGTTGGCCTTCGAAGAGGTAGATAGCCTATCGAAGGTGTAGGGTGCTTTAGAGCAGGAGGTGTAGAGGGGAAACTGAGTCCGACTGGTAGAGCACGGCCGTGGGTGTGAGATCCAAGTAAGCAAGACTGGGGTTTTACCAGTCGAGCTACCTGGCTATATATATGCAAGAGTACATGGCTGTGTCTACCCTAATCGAGCATGGCCCTTATCTAGGCTGTGTGTGAGAAGCGATAAGTACATCAGAAAGTCCATCAGAACGCATAGCCAAGATAGCAGTAATGAAAGAAGCATGTAGTACATGAGTCATAAGAATGGAAGAGGCGGAGATGAACGTGTGAACATAATGTGGCGATGCTGACCGATATGGAAGATAAGATCTGTATCTGAGATCGAATCTCCATAACGTCAGCGAGGGTGTGAGACAGTAAAGAGAAAGGGGAAAAACGACTAAGTCCTTGCTATCGCGCGGGTTATCAGATAAGATACCGCGGATTGCCGAGATAAGATTAGATAAGGTTCTAAGGCCGTAGAGGCTTGGGCTGTGCTTCGATGCCGGTTCTTGCCATCGCTTCTAGGTCTGAAGCATGAAAGTAACGAGCCGTTACACATTTCAGGTTTCAAAAATGGATTTCTACCAAGAGTAGAATGAAGTGAACCTAACACCAATGACTTCTGAGGTGCGAGGGACCTTAACATGGAGCAAGGGAGAGAGGAATGGGACTGGGGTACACCATGTGAGGGCTCTCCCTTATATAGAGGAAAGAACATGTAGCATCGAAGAGAAAGTGTCCTTTGATGTCCAGGGACTATACTGGGACCAAGTGAGCTACCTGGCTGCTTATCCGCTTGTTAGGCAAAAGTTCCAAGTGAACAAGACTGGAGCTTCTATAATGTTACGAACTCAATAAAGTCCACTGGACTTAGATGTTTTCTTTTGCTCAATTAACATAAGCCAGGTCACGTGACTAACCCTGTGACACATCACATGACGATGAAGATCACATGATCCAGAAGAAACCGAATTTCTCACGACAAAGTGTCACATCCTTGGGCACCACTAGCCTGTTCCCTCTTTCCTTATATGTGGGGCACTGCCCTTTAATCTCCGCCCTTACCATAGAACCAGGCATCAGAAGTCACGATACATGAGTATTTAATCTCCACTCTTCTTCTCTTCCATTATAGAAGTCACTGCCTTTAGTGGCTCCAAAGACCCTTGATGCACGATGCATCCTCACACTTTACTTATTGCCCAATGGCATATTATGCTCATATGGTATGATTCTTAGAAATACATTTATGGTAGTTATGCCACAACATGTACATACAAGCCTATGAATATATAAACCAGGTTACTTTGCTGAGAATGATTCCTCAGTCAAAGTAACTTGGTGGTGCAGACCTCTAAAGTCAACCCTGAGCCCTTTACTCTGCCTTCTCATCTCTTCTTTAAAGTCACCAGTTGGCTTTTTCGTTTCACTTTACTTTGACTACTTACTTCGCTGTCAATAAGAACATCCTCGCTGAAGGCCACCAGAAGATGCTGCAACAATAGGATGATTAAAGAAGTAACGTCCCCTCAGAAGTAACTTTACTCCTCGCACTAACAGGACCAGTGCCTGTAATGGCTCATTACTTTCATGCTTCAGACCTCGAAGACATGGCAAGGACCGGCATAGATGCACAGCCCAAACCACTACGCCTTTGACAGGCCAGATGTTATCTTATCTTGGCAATCTCCAGCATCTTATCAGATACCACACGATAGCAAGGACTTAGTTATCTCTCTTTCCTCCTTTCTCTCTTTCCATGCACTCGCTGATGTAATGGAGATCTCGGATCTCATCTACCCATATCGGTCAGCACTGCCCATTATGTTCTCACATTCATCTCCGCTCTCTTCCATTCTTATGCCTCATGTAAACACATGCTTCTTTCATTACCGCTATCTCGGCTATGCTTTCTGATGGACTTTCTGATGTACTTATCACTTCTCACACACAGCCTAGATAAAGCTCTGCCTTGATTAGGATAGACACAGCCATGTACTTTTGCCTATATAAACCCAGGCAACTCGACTGGCCAAACCCCAGTCTTGTTTACTTGGATCTCACACCTAACCAGTGCGCTCTACCAGTGGGACTCAGTCTACCCTCTCCTCTGCTTACCAAGCAAACCTACGCCTTTGACAGGCTATCCCTCATCTTTGAAGTCAGAAGAAGTACATCAGTTACAGTGCCCTCCTCGCACTTCTCGATTTCCTCCACCCCCCCCACAGATCTCTTCGCTGACAAACCGGCCCCCATTGACCTGGAGATAGTAGCCTCCCATCAGAAATTCAACAGAGAGGCAGGCCTCTTCATTCAGAGCATCACCGACCTCATCAAGCAAGCATAAAGAAGACAGTGCTCCAACTGACCTGCCCTCAGCTTCTACGAGGAGCTACAAGGACCGTACCTGTTGCTAGAGATAGAGTACCTGGTCGAACAAGCAGAGAAAGAAGGATTGGATCTCCGTGGTACTGTGGAGATCGCACTGTGTTTCTGAAAGGGTTGAAAGAAGGGAAACTAGTAGGAACCTTAGGAGGGAAATGTGAGATATCCAAGATAGGAGTACAGACAGAAGAAGGCCTGAGAAAGAAGCAGGTAAAAAGGACCTACCCATACACTTCCAAAGTGAGAGCAGACCCTCGCTCCCCCCTCTGCACCACATACCTGTTAAAGAAGGCCAAGAAGTAAGGCCTTGGGTCAGTAGGAGATTACAAAGAATCCCTTGCATACCTCTGCAGCGGTAGCCACCCACAATAAATTCGTTCTGCTAAATAACCAGTCATGTTCTATGAAGAACAACTTGAAGCTCTGAGAAACCAAATGCAGGCTATAGTAGAAGAAATGAACCTACAGGCCAGAGCATTAAGAACGATGCAGGAGCAAAGAGACCAAGCCCTTGCAGCAGCAAGTGCAAACCCATAGGCAGGGATGTCAGGAAGCAGTCGGATAGAAGCGTTCAAAGACCCTGGAGAATATGATGGGTCAAAAGCCAAGTTCAATGAGTGGTGGATCAAGATGAGATCCTGGCTCAGGTTGAATCCCTTCTTTTTAATAAAAGCAAGGTACAATGATGGGACAGATAAGCTAAATCTGATCACCGGAGAACAAGAATATGACATTAAGCTCATAGAAGGAATGCGGGCCATGCTGTCATCATGAGCCTAAAGGGGCAAAAAGAAGGACCTGAAACGAAAAGCCAACTAGTGACTTTTTAGAGAAGGGGGTCAAGTAGAGGACTCAGAGTTGACTTTAAGTCGGTACTACCAAGTTACTCTAACTGAGGAATCGTCCTCAGCAGAGCAATCCGGTTTATATATTCATGGGTTGTGTTTGTACATGTGTGGCATAACTACCATAAGCATAATTCTAAGAATCATACCATATGAGCATAATCCGCTATTGGGCGATAAGTATAACATGAGGATGTAGCGTGCATCAAGGGTCTTCGAAGCCTGTTAAAGGCAGTGCCTTCTGAAATGGAAGAGAAGTAAACAGAGATTAAATACTCATGTATGTCGTTACGTCTGATGCCCGAGTCTGAGGTAAGGGTGGAGATTAAAAGGGCAGTGCCCCATGTATAAGGAAAGTGGGAACGGGCTAATGGTGCCTAAGGGTGCGACACTTGTCATGAAGGATTCGTTCTCTTCTGGATCATGTGATCCTCATTGTCATGTGATGCGTCACGGGGTTAGTCACGTGACCTGGCTTATATCAGTCAAAAGCGAAGAAAAACATCTAAGTCATCAAGACTTTATTGGGTTCGTAACAGGACCCTGGGCACAATCGGAGTTAGAGAAGCTCCTACAAGGAAGAACAACCTTCACAAGATGGGACAACTTCGAGACAGAATTCAAAGGTCTCATGAAACCAATGTTGCACCACGACTGGGCAATGGTAAATATTACCAAACTAAAACAAGGAAGGGATGACATTGACACCTTCCTCACCAAGTGGCAAGTGGCCAACAATAGGGCAAATCTAAGTGACGAGCACGGAGTCCTGCTCCTCAAACAAGCTGTGTCTGACGAAATCAGACAAGAACTCTTTAGGACAGACCAATGGAGTCTGTTCATCTCTACTACCTTGACCAATATATGAAAAATTGGCAAGGCCTACGAAGCATATGAAACGAAAAGACTTCTCAAAAGGTTTCGAGTGGAGGAGGGGAAGACTGAGTAGAAGTCTCGCAAGTGCTTGGTGGGCAACTTCAAGTAAATCCAACTGAGGTTTTACGCTCAGTGGATTCACCCTTTTATATTCATAGGGAGGTGTGTACATGTTTGTGCATAACTACCATAATTGTATTTTTAAGGATCGCACCATAAGAGTATAATCTGCCATTAGGTGATAAGTGAAGCATGAGGATGTTGTATGCATCAAGAGTCTTCGGAACCAATAAGGCAGTGCCTTCTGTAATAGAAGAGAAGAAGACGGAAATTAGATAGTCGTGTCTGTCATTTCGTCTGATGCCGGTGCCAGTTGCACAGGACGGGGATTAAAGGGCAGTGCCCCTCGTATAAGGGAAGTAGAAACGGGCTAATGGTGCCCAAGGGTGCGACACTTGTCGCGAGAGGTTCGGGTCTCGTCTAGATCATGTGATCTTCATCATCATGTGATGTGTCACATTTGTTGGTCACGTGACCTGGCTTATATCAGTTAAGAGTGAAAGGTTTTGTCTAAGTCACTAGGACTTTTATGGATTCGTAACACCATCTCCGTCTCATGGTCTTCAAGTTCCATCGAAGACCCTATTGGGTGGTTGGGTGGGATGTGAACGTGACGGCGTGTACGAAAAGAGTTTTGTAGGGGTTTTCTAGTCCGAAATTCTCATAGAACGACTCGCGTAAGTGGAGCTTGGGGTTCTTCTCATGGAATTCTGCTATCGCCTCTTTGGCATGGGTGAGGTTCTTCTCAGGTTCCCATGTATGGTCTTCTTCCAAGTATCCATGCCAATGCACCAGATATTCCCATCTGTTCCTTCGTTTGCGAGTGTCAATGATGAAATCGACTTCATATTCTTTATCCCGATCCTCGGTCACTAGGACTGGACCTGGGTTTTGTACAGGTTGGCCGTCAAGGTGTTCCTTATATGGTTTAATCCGTGATATGTTTACCACTGGATGGATTTTAATGGAGGAAGGAAGGAGTAGTTTAACGGCATTCCAGCTGATAATCTATGTGATCTGAAAGGGGCCTAGCCACTTTTCAGAGAGCTTCCGTGATTCCCGTGTCAAACGGAGATTGTCCGTTGCAAGCAACACCCGATCGCCAAGTTTGTATTCAGGGGTGTCAGATTGGTGCTTGTCGGCTTGTTTTTTCATTGCCTCTTGGGCCTTTTCTAGGTTAGCAGATGTTTCCACGAGGGTTTGCTCGATCTTCTGAGCTAGGTCGTCTGCCGCTGGGGCTTTAGAGGTACCGGGTTCTATTCCCATCCGTGGTGGGTATGTTCGTGTGACTTCGAAGGGAGTTTTCTGGGAAGAAGCTTGCTTCTTCGAGTTATAGGAGAATTGAGCGATGGGCAGCCATTCGCTCCAGTCGTTCTGATGATCGCAGATGAACAACCAAAGGTATTGCTGTAGATCCCTGATGATTCGCTCCGTCTGTCCGTCCATTTGCGGATGTGATGCCGTTGATAGGCGGGGTTTTATTCCTAGGCGTGTGCACAGATCCTTCATGACTTGTGCGGCAAATTGAGGACCGCGATCTGACACGATGCTTCGGGGAAGTCCGTGGTTCATCCAAACTTGCTCTAGATAGAGCTTAGCCGTTTCAAACATGCTAATGGTTTTTTGGCAGGAGATGAATTCTACTTCTTTAGAAAATCAATCCATAACGGTGAGAACCGAGTCGTAGCCTTGGGAGATGGGTAGATCTGTGAGAAAGTTGGTGGAGATATCTTCCCATGGCATGTTCGGTAGTTCCAGCAGTTGTAGCTTGCCAGCTGGGGCCGTGTTTTCTGTTTTCATTTTCTGGCAGGTGTGGCATCGAGCCACGTATTCTTTTATGTCTTTGGTCATTCCTGGCCAATAGTAGTGAGTCTGGATAAGGCTCATCGTCTTTTCCACTCCTGGATGTCCTGCCACTGGCATGTCATGGTGGGCGGTCATTACCGTCATGCGGACTTTTTCCGGTGTGAAGAGTTTGCCTTCTTTCCTAAAAACTCCATCATCTGAGAGCTCTGCTCCTTGGTTTTCTATTTGGTTGACCTCCGATTCCCGGAGCTGTAGGGTTTCCGATCGGATCTGGTCTAAGATTCTGTCCCCATCATCTTCAATGCGTGTCAAACAGATCTTATCCGGGGTGATGAGTTGGATGCCCTTATTGTCATTTTCAACTCCTTCTGCGTGATCACTCCTTCTAGAGAGTGCATCTGCTGTGGCCATTGCCATTCCGGGTTTGTGCACCCAGACATAATCGAATCTGGATAAATACTGGCTCCATCGAGCCTGATGTCTGTTGAGATCTTGTTTCTGCATGAACCACTGGAGGTTTGCGTGGTCATTCCAGATCTCGAACTGGAAACATACACCTTCTAAGTAGTGATGCCACTTCTCTAATGCCCTTATGACACTAAGCATCTCTTTGTCGAACACCGGATAGTTCCTTTCGGTGTCGTTGAGGGCGTGGGAGAAGAAGGCTACAAGATGCCAGCGATCTTCCTTTTTCGTTTCCAGGATTGCCCCTGTGGCAAAATCCGATGCGTCCGTCTGTAATCTATACTCCGTTTCGTCATCTGGAAAGGCTAGGATGGGGGCTGTGGAAAACGCTTCTTTGAGCCTGTCAAAGGCGGTTTGTTCTTCTGACTGCCACTGAAAGGGCAAGTCCTTTTTCGTAAGGCGGGTTAAGGGTTTCGCGATGGATGCATAATCTTTGATGAAGCAGTCGTAGAAGTTGGCTAGCCCTAGGAAACTTCGTACGTCATGAAGGTTCCTGGGTTTCGGCCATGCCCGTATGGCATCCACCTTCTCATTATCCATCTTGATTCTATCTTTTCCCACCGTCATTCCGAGGAATTCTACTTCTTCCACGGAGAACGTGCATTTT
This sequence comes from Fistulinella staudtii, assembly GCA_038094235.1. Classification (NCBI taxonomy): domain Eukaryota; kingdom Fungi; phylum Basidiomycota; class Agaricomycetes; order Boletales; family Boletaceae; genus Fistulinella; species Fistulinella staudtii. Next base: position 12,451 of record JBBPTS010000494.1, read on the forward strand.
TCTGGTTTGGCGAAGAGGTCATTTTCTTCTAGCCTTTTTAAAACTTCTTTTACGATGTGGTCATGTTCCTCCTGGGAGTCCGTTTTCGTGAATATGAGGAGATTATCAATGTAGACGACCACAACGTCTTCCAAATCTGCGAAGATCTCATTCATCATTGTCTGGAAGGTGGAGGGTGAGTTGCACAGCCTGAAGTACATGACTAAGGGTTTGAAGGCTCCTCTGAAACAAACGAATGTGGCCTTCCATTCGTCCCCTTCCTTGATGCGAACATTATTGTAACCCCATCTGAGGTCGATCTTCGTAAACTTTTTTGCTCCTTTGAGCTTATCTACCAGCTGAGAAATGAGGGGCAGCGGGTAGTTATTTCGAACCATATGTTCGTTTAGATAGCGGTAATCCTGTACCATGCATTTTCTTCCATCCTTCTTTGGGACGAAGAAGACCGGCGATGTTTGGGGGGATTTCGAGGGGTGGATGTACCCCTTTCGTAATTGTTCATCTATAAATGCTGAGACTTCTTCCTGCTCTTTTGGTCCCAAAGGGATCAGCTTCCCTTTCTTTGGGGTGAAGGTTTCTTTGAGATCGATGGCATGATCCCACGGTTTCTGTATTGGCATCCTTTCGGAGTCTTTCTCCTCAAACACCTTTAACCATTTATGGAAGCGGGTTGGCACCAGTTGTGCAGGTTGCTTCTTTTCTTCTTTCGGGTTTTCTATTGTAGCCCGAATGTAGTATGCTGCCCAGGCATTATCTTGTTCTTCCTTATCACACGCAGCTAGGAATTCACTTCTGTCTTGTAGCATGTGACAGGAGCGAGGGCAGCGTGTAAACTTCAGTTCTCCGGATCTCCAGTCGATCTCCGGATTATGCTTTTTTAGCCAGTTGAACCCTATCACAAGAGGGAACGTGGCGATGTCTGTAACTTCTGCCTCTATCCTTTCTCAATGTCCCTGGTAATCGATTTGGATCTGGGCTGTGTGTGTGATCCGTCTGGTGGAGTTATGGGTGCCGTCTACATTGATGACGGAGATGGGGTGGCGTAACTTCCTCACAGGGATGCGGTGCTTCTCTGCCCATGTTTTATCGATGAAGGTTACATTAGCCCCACTATCTAGGAGTGCTTCTACCGTGCTCCAGTCACAGTTCTTCTGATCGGGGGATATGTTTATCTTCAGGGCTATTTTGTCTTTGACCCTGGCCGATCTGGTGTAGAGTTCTTCCGGAAAGGATGTCGTTTCTTTCTTGGTATTGCAAGAGGAATCAAGCATGCATTTCTGGTCTGCACCGCGCTCATCAAGAGACGCCTCTGACCATGTATCGTATATCTCCATTACTTCCAAGAAAGAATACTTATTATTGGCGAATTGGTTTTCCGGTTTCAATTTGCCTTCCCTTTCCCCTTCTGTTGGAAGGCCCTTCTTACGAAATACTCCTGCATTTGGTCGAAGGTCTTTCCCTTGATTTCGTTCCAGGGGTCGGACACTTGTGGAGTTTCATCGGCTACCTCCCATGCGGTCGCACCTTCTTCTTTCGGCGCGCTTCTTCTTTCAGGGGCTTGTGACGTCTTTGCACCCCTGGCACTTCGGTTGCCTTTCCGGCATTCCTTCTTGTGTTTTCCTCCGACCCACTTGCACTCGGGGCAGGAGATCTTTGGTTTCGGACATTCCTTTAGGAGATGTCCCGTTTGTCCGCAGTTGAAGCATACTCCTTCTCTTGAGGTATTCCCGCTGGTGGTGGTGGCTTGTCTAGCCATTGCGGGTGGTGGAGAATTTCATATATTTTGCCCAGTATACATTCTGTATGCTTTGAAGGCCTTGCCAATTTTTCATATGTTGGTCAAGGTGGTGGAGATGAACAGACTCCGCTGGTCCGTTCGGAAGAGTTCTTGTCTGATTTCATCAGACACTGCCTGTTCTAGGAGCAGGACCCCATGTTCGTCGCTTAGGTCCACTCAGTTGTTGACCACTTGCCACTTGGCAAGGAAGGTGTCGATATTGTCCTTCCCTTGCCTTAGTTTGGTGATATTCACCATCGCCCAGTCACGGTGCAACATTGGTTTCATTAGGTCTTCAAACTCTGTTTCGAAGTCCTCCCAGGATTTGAAGGTAGTCCTTCCTTGTAAGAGCTTCTCTAGCTCTGATTACGCCCAGGGTCCTCCTTTTTGCCCTTTTAGGTGTGACAACACCACTCTCATGCCTTCCACGAGTTTGATGTTGTATTCTTGTTCGCCGGTGATGGGATTTATCTTATCCGTCCCGTTGCTATATCTGGCCTTTACCAGAAAGAAGGGGTTTGAGCGGAGCCAGGATCGCATCTTGATCCACCACTCGTCAAACTTGGCTTTTGACCTGTCATATTCTCCGGGGTCTCTGAATGCTTCTATTCTACTTCCACCCGTAGATGACCCTGCCCAGCTCTGGCTGTTTGTGGCTGCAAGGGCATTATCTCTTTGCTCCTTGAATGTTCTTATTTCGTGGGCTTGGGCATTCATCTCGGTAATCATGGCCTGGAGTTGGCCTCTGAGTGCGTCGAGCTGTTCTTCATACGACATTATGGAAAAGAATATGAATTGGGGGGGTGGCTATCTCTGCAATGATACACGAGGGATTTCTTTCAATCTCCTACTGACCCAAGGCCTTACTTCTTGGCCTTCTTCAAAAGATAAGAGGGGCGGAGGGGGGAGCGAGGATCTGCTCTCGCTTTGGATGTGTACGGGTAGGTCCTTTTTACCCGCTTCTTTCTTGGGCCT
>JBBPTS010000496.1:0-15174 GCA_038094235.1 Fistulinella staudtii
CTGTCCTGATTAAGGGAAAACTCCAAGACAACCAAACTGAGGACCGTTGTCCCAGTTGGTGTCTCGTATATATATTCATAGGTTCGTATTTGTACATGTGTGTCATAGCTACCATAAATGTATTTAGGGAAATCGTACCATAAGAGCATAATGTGCCATTGGGCGATAAGTATAACATGAGGATGCGTCATGCATCAAGGGTCTTCGGAACCAGTAAAGGCAGTGCCTTCTGAAATGGAAGAGAAGGAATGGGGATTAAATAGTCGTGTAAGTCATTACGTCTGATGCCAGTGCCAGTTGCACAGGGCGGAGATGAAAGGGCAGTGCCCCACGTATATGGAAGGAGGAAATGGGATAGTGGTTCCCAAGGGTGCGACACTTGTCGCGAGGGATTCGGGTTTCGTCTAGATCATGTGATCTTCATTGTCATGTGATGTGTCACGAGGTTAGTCACGTGACCTGGCTTATGTCATTCGAGAGTGAGAAAACGTCTAAGTCCAGTGGACTTTATTGGATTCGTAACAGATTCCTTCTTTTCCCACCATCATTCCAAGGAATTCTACTTCTTCCATGGAGAACGTGCATTTTTCTGGTTTGGCGAAGAGGTCGTTTTCTTCTAGCCTTTTTAGAACTTCTTTCACAATGTGGTCATGTTCCTCCTGGGAGTCCATTTTCGTGAATATGAGGAGGTCATCGATATAGACCACCACAACGTCTTCTAGATCTGCGAAGATCTCATTCATCATGGCCTGGAAGGTGGAGGGTGAATTGCACAACCCGAAGTACATGACTAAGGGTTTGAAGGCTCTTCTGAAACAAATGAATGCGGCCTTCCACTCATCTCCTTCCTTGATGCGAACATTGTTGTAACCCCATCTGAGGTCGATCTTCGTGAACTTCTTTGCTCCTTTGAGCTTATCTACTAGCTGAGAAATGAGGGGTAGCGGGTAGTTATTTCAAACTGTGTGTTCGTTTAGATAGCGGTAATCCTGTACCATGCATTTTCTTCCATCCTTCTTTGGGACAAAGAAGACCGGCGATGTTTGGGGGGATTTCAAGGGGCGGATGTACCCCTTTTATAATTGTTCATCTATAAATGCCGAGACTTCTTCCTGTTCTTTTGGTCCCAAAGGGATCAACTTCCTTTTCTTAGGGGTAAAGGTTTCCTTGAGATCGATAGCATGATCCCAGGGTTTCTTAACGTCATTCTTTCGGAATCTTTTTCCTCAAATACTTTTAACCATTGATGGAATCGGGCGGGCACCAGTTGTGCGGGTCACTTCTTTTCTTCTTCTGGTTTCTCTATAGCAGCCCAAATATGGTATGCTGCCCAGGTGTTATCTGTAACCAACGTCGTCCTCAACTATAAAAGGAGGAGATAAGATAGGGATCTTATCTGTATCTTCAGAGGGTGCGATAAGGATCGCCTTCAGAGCTCTTCGTACTTCAGAACCTTGTCAACCCTATCTTCTGTAAGGACAAAGGGCAAGTGGTGGTGACAGGATTTGTGCACCAATGAAGAGGGGAGTGGTTGAGTAAGCAACTCCACTTAGCTACTGCCAGGGGTCCTGGTGGTAGAGCACACTGGTTAGGTGTGAGATCCACAAGTTAACAAGACTGAGGGGCATCTATCGCTAGCCCCTGCTACTTATATACATCTTCTGATGAGGCAGTGTAAGGCCTCATATGGTAAATACTGTATCGTACGACTGTGGCTATCCTGTGGCCACATCAGTGTCCTTCTGATAAGGGAACATGTGTTACCCTCATGTCCGATCAAATGGAAGAGAAGGCTCTGCCTTCTATCTAACCTCATGGCAACCTCATGTGCCGCTTCTAAGTCCTAGGATCAATCCATGATCTGATCTTCTCCATCTAAGATCCAGCCACGATGGGATCTTCTTCGAGAGATCTCAGATCTCGCTTCTGATGGTGGAGATAGTACGATCTCCCTTCTATCCATCGAGGATTCTTCTAAGTGTCGCTGATAAGATCAGGACTTGCAATCATGCGATAAGATGTCGGAGATTGCCGAGATAAGATAAGATTGTCGAAATCTAATCTTCTTCAGAGTGCGCCGTTGCGCGGAAGTGATAACGATAGCGATCGTTACATTATCTTGCTCTTCCTTATCACATGCGACTAGGAATTCACTTCTATCTTGCAGCATGTGGCAGGAGCGAGGGCAGCGAGTGAACTTTAGCTCCCCAGATCTCCAGTCGATCTCCGGGTTGTGTTTCTTTAGCCAATTGTACCCTATAACCAGAGGGAATGTGGCGATGTTGGTGACTTCTGTCTCTATCCTTTCTCAGTGTCCTTGACACTCAATTTGGATTAGGGCTGTATGTGTGATCCGTCCTGCGGAGTTGTGGGTGCCATCTATGTTGATGACGGAGATTGGGTGACGTAGTTTTCTCATGGGGATATGGTGGTTTTCTGCCTATTGTAACAGCTCGTTACTTTCATGCTTCAGACCTTGAAGCGATGGCAAGAACCAGCATCGACGCACAACCCAGACCTCTCTAGCTTTAACAGCTTATCTTATCTTATCTCGGCAATCTCCGGTATCTTATCAGATATCTCACGATTGCGAGGACAAAGGACTTAACTCTTTCTTTCTCTCTCTCCCTTTTCCCATGCTCTCGCGACATAAGGAAGATCGAATCCAAGAAACAGATCTCATCTATCCATACCGGTCAGCATTGCCACATTATGTTCTCACAATCATTTCTGTTCTCTTCTATTCTTATGCCTTATGTAACACATGCCTTTTTCATTACCGCTATCTCGGCTATGCTTTCTGATGGACTATTCTGATGTACTTATCACTTCTCATGCACAGCCTAGATAAGGCCCTGCTCGATTAGGATAGACACAGCCATGTACTTTTGCATATATATAGCCGGGTAGCTAGACTGGTAAAACCCCAGTCTTGCTTACTTGGATCTCATGCCTACAGCCGTGCTCTACCAGTCGGACTCAGTTCCCCTCCTCCTCTCTGCTGAATAAGCACTCTACGCCTTCGATAGGCTATCCCCTTCGCATTAAGAAAGCACTTCCATTTCACCTATGTTTTGTCAATGAAAGTTACGTTTGCTCCACTGTCTAGGAGCACTTCTATCATGTTCCAGTCACGGTTCTTCTGATCGGGAGACATATGTATTTTTAGAGAGATTTCGGTTTTTACACTCGCCGATCTTGTGAAGAGTTCTTCCAGAAAGGGTGTCGTATCTTCCTTTTCTTTGCAAGAGGAATCAAGCATGCATTTCTGGTCTGCACCGTGCTCATCAAGAGACGCCTCTGACCATGTATCGACTATGTCTGTACAGTTCAAGGAAGAATACTTATTGTTGGCGAACTGTTTTTCCAGTTTCAGTTCGCCTTCTCTTTCCCCTTCTGCTGGAAAGCCCTTTGTACGAAGTACTCCTGCATTTGGTCTAATGTCTTCCCCTTTATCTCATTCCAGGGGTCTGACACTTGCGGGTTTTCGTCAGCTACTTCCCACAAGGTGGCTCCTCCTTCTTTCAGAGTGCTTCTTCTTTCAGGGGCTTGTACCGTCTTTGCACCCCTGGCGTTTCAGTTGCCTTTTCGGCATTCCTTCTTGTGTTTTCCTCCAACCCATTTGCACTTGGGGCAGGAGATCTTTGGTTTTGGACATTCTTTAAGGAGATGTCCCATCTGTCCACAGTTGAAGCATACTCCTCCTTTCGGAGTGCTTCTGCTGGTGGTGGCTTGTCTAGCTGTGGCGTGGGGTGGGCTGTTTCGTAGATTTTGCCCTGTGTACATCCTGTACACCTCAAAGGCCTTGCCAATTTTTCGTATGTTGGTCAAGGTGGTTGCAATGAACAAACTCCATTGGTCTGTTCTGAAAAGTTCTTGTCTGATTTCGTCAGACACTGCTTGTTCCAAGAGTAGGACCCCATGTTCATCGCTTAAGTCCACTCTATTGTTGGCTGCTTGCCACTTGGCAAGGCAGGTGTCGATGTCATCCCTTCCTTGTTTTAACTTGGTGATATTCACCATTGCCCAATCGCGGTGCAGCATGGGTTTCATGAGGCCTTCAAATTCTGTTTCGAAGTCCTCCCATTGTTTGAAGGCTGTCCTTCCTTGTAAGAGTTTTTCTAACTCTGACTGTGCCCAGGGTCCTCCCTTTTGCCCTTTTAGACGTGACAACACAGCCCGCATTCCTTCTATGAGCTTGATGTCGTATTCTTGTTCTCCGGTGATCAGATTTATCTTATCCATCCTGTCGCTGTATCTGGCCTTTACCAGAAAGAAGGGGTTTGATCTGAGCCAGGACCTCATCTTGATCCACCACTTGTCAAACTTGGCTTTTGACCCATCGTATTCTCCAGGGTCTTTGAATGCTTCTATTCAGCTTCCTCCCGATGTCCCTGTCCATGGATTTGTGCTTGCTGCTACAAGGGCTTGGTCACACTCTGCCTGCATTTTTCTTAATGCTTGGGCCTGGAGGTTCATTTCCTCCAGCATTGCCATCATCTGGTTTCGGAGGGTGTCGAGTTGTTCTTTGTAGGACATGACAATTTTAGGGATGGGTAAAACGAATTTATTTTGGGTGGCTACCGCTGTGAGGTATGCGAGGGATTTCTTTCAATCTCCTACTGACCCAAGGCTTTACTTCTTGCCTTTCTTCAACAGATAAGAGGGGCAGAGGGGGGAGCGAGGATCTGCTCTCGCTTTGGATGTGTATGGGTAAACTTTTCTTGCCCGCTTCTTTTTCGGGCCTTCCTCTGTCTGTATGCCTATCTCCGATATGTCTCTTTTCTCTCCTAAGGGTCCTATGATCCTCCCTTCTTTCAACCTGTTCAGAAAGCATGTACAATCCCCACTGTACGTATCGAGTGCATCCGCAGTACCACGAAGATCCAAGCCGCTCTCTTCGGCCTTCTCTACTAGGTATTCTATCTCCAATAGGAGGTAGGGGCCCTGGAGTTCTTTGTAGAAGTTGGGGGTGGGATGGTTCAAACGCTGTCTTCTTTGTGCCTGCTCGATGAGGTCGGTGATGCTTTGGATAAAGAAGCCTGCCTCTCTGTCGAACTTCTGATAGGAGGCTGCTACCTCCGGGTCAATGGGTGCCAGTTCGTCGGTGAAGAGATCTGTGGGAGGGGTGGAGGAGATGGAGAAGTGCGAGGAGGGCACTAGTCTTATTAGTGTATGCAAGATGAGTACTGCTGGGTGGACGTTACTTCTTTAACAATCCTATTTTTGCAGCGTCTTGTGGGTAACCTTCAGCAAGGACCGTTGTCGATGGTGAAGTGGGTAGTTTGAGTAAAGTGAAATGAAAAAGCTACCAGAGTCTTAATCGAGAGGAGTAAGGAGAACTGAGTTCAGGTACTCGAAGCGACCAGTACAAGTCAACTGTCAAGTTACTCAAACTGAGGAGTTACCCTCAGTTGAGTAACCCTTATATATTCATAGGCATATGTGTGTACATGTTTGTATATAATACCATAAACGTATTTCTAGGAATCGTACCATAGGAGCATAATTTGCCATTGGGTGATAAGTAAAGCTTGAGGATGCCGTGTGCATCAAGGGTCGTCGGAACCTATGTAAGGCAGTGCCTTCTGAGATGGAAGAGAAGTAAATGGAGATTAAATACTCATGTTGGTCGTGACTTCTGATGTCGGTGCTGTTGCACAGGACGGAGATTAAAGGGCAGTGCCCCATGTATAAGGAAAGTGGAAACAGGCTAGTGGTGCCCAAGGGTGCAACACTTGTTGTGAAGGATTCGTTCTCATCTAGATCATGTGATCTTCATCGTCATGTGATGTGTCACGAGGTTAGTCATGTGACCTGGATTATATCAGCAAAGAGCGAGAGATCTTCTAAGTCCAGTGGACTTTATTGGATTCGTAACAAACTCCAGCTGTGAGCCAATCCAGCTGTTCTAACAGCTTCTGCTTCTGGTAAATTTCCTGTGGTCCGGAAACATCGGACTTTTACAAGACTTTTGATACTGGAAGCAAGACTTCTGAGTACAACTTTCTATTTTAAAGTCTTTTACAGTATTGGAAACATTTCTTCTGATACTGATACATAGAAGTACTTTACTAAATAGTTCTACATATAATAAACAGAGGATCTTAGACCACAACCACCACCTGTGTGATACTTGATGTGTTTAAAGTGATCCTAGAACTATTCCTCTTGCAGGCTACTGTGTTATCTCAGTATGCTATCATCTAGTGAGTTATTCCACTATGACTACAGCCTGCTCAACAGTTTGTATGATCAATTTTGTATGGCCTGTTCCACACATTTGTAAGCCTGTAGTTTTAAGGATAGCCTGATTATTTGAATAATATTCAATGTTTGATTGAATGATACAGACATTTGTACTGTAAAGTATACGGGTCGTACGCACATGGACGGTCTCGACGGTGCGTGCTTTTTTCACCCTTCATTCCTTTCATCCAGTCACCCATGGTCCCCTCACCGTACTGTCATCTTTTCTTTCTCTAACTTTCTTGTATCTCGTTGTTTCGTCTCGCATCATCGTCTCTGTCCTTTGTTTCATCACCCACATCTCCGAGCTACGTCGTATACATTTCGTCCCTGTGCGTTCCACTCTTCATTGACTGGACCCACCGTCTCGTACTGCACCGCATTCGAACGACATCGACATCGCTGTCACCAACGTCGTCAATCGTATTACCCTTTTCCTGCTTCATTAAATATCCTTCCGTCTCTCTCCTGCCATTTGTGGGTAGCGCGTTTCCCTTAGAACTTGCTCCCTCGCGCCCGCATCGGCCTTCCTTCACACGGAATGATGACCCCACAGTACACCCACACCCGAGCTCATACATGGGGCCAACAATACCTTTACACTAATAGTACGTTAAGTAGACAGCATTATAAACGCAACAGTGAGCAAAACAGCAAAAATCGAAAATACACGGTCCTCAAGTGCCTCCAGCCCTTGCAAAAGCATTCAAAGCATCATCAATTGGCAAGAGTGTGTTACCCATTCGCTTCCCTGTGTAAAAAACACGTCGAGATCATGTATGTGAAAAAGCGACAATACTCACACGACTTGAGACCGGAGCGCCAGAATCCATGATATCCAGCAGCGTGAGGGATTGACGAGCGAGCTAGCCAAACGCATCAGCACTCAAAATCGCATGCAATGCACTGGCAACTGGAACGTACAATATTGAAAATGTCGCAAAGGCTTGACAACTGACTAGGGAATGATACGACACCGCTTTTCAAAAGCGCCATCTCTTCCAGTGCCTCCGAACACAGGTTAACTGCCCTGCGAACATCATCGAGGGCCGCACGCTGGGTGATCAATGTTGCCTCTATTGTTGTCTCTCTGAACCTATACACATGGATGAACAGGATTCCTAATGACGAAACAAGAAAAACAAACTCCCAGACACATCTTCCGCTGAGAACAGCATGTTCTTCAACTGCAGTAGCTCTGCAAACCCATCACTGACGCCCTTTGACTATATTATAGTTAGACTAACAGCCCGAAGAAGGGAATCAAGAACGTACAATAGCGTCTGTCGCCGTCCGTGGTGAAAGTGTTAGAAAGCTCTTGACCAACGAAAGGGAAAGACCAAATGCCCTGCACACTGCAGTGTACATTAAAAGCGTAACTGTCCTGATGGCCAGGAACCTTTCACATAAAGTAAGCATGGCTGAGCGAAATGGTCAATGAGTTGACAACCTCACATCATTCTAAATAGTCCCTTTTCCTTTGAAGATCGATTTCACCGAGACGATCTGTATGTAAATATCTATGGCTGCTTACCGATAACCACCTGCGGATGTTTCTCAGGAGTGTCATGGCAACATTGCGAACGACACTCAATAAAAACACACTCATTACTACATGACGCAAAAAGAAATGTTCGTGGGTTGTGAAAGGTACTCTACGTCACCGTCTCAGCGTTTGCCGATAGTTCCGTAGTGGTACATAATAACGCTGAGAAACGGGCAAACAGCTAACGTGGCCTTGATGTCACTACTAAGGACCTGTTGACAAATCAGGGTCGATCAGGTGGAAGACCAACGGTGGAAAAGACCACAGACTGTATTGTCCTTGTCAGTCGCTCTGTTGAACCTTTCCAATCAATTACCAATATCGATAAACAACTTCAAGTTTATCAGACAGACAGGTGTACAAACACTCACGAAACCACGCAAATAAGAGAAAAACACGATTTGATCGTAGACAGACTGCAAATTTGCTGTTATTGATTCTAGAAGGGGTGATGTCTTTCGGAGGCCTTGTAGCGCCGACGCTTTCATCTGTACCTCTGTTCATCCTGCTCAAGTAGCTTCTGCAGCACTGAGAATGGAAATTTTAACATGGATTAGGTTGTATGGGAAAGAAACGTGCTCACCATCTCTTTCTCGCAGTATGTCCCCGACATCTTGTCCTAACGTGAGGTTTACTGGAGACCTGTACAATATCAACAATAATCCTAACGCAAGGAAGGTGGTAGGGTTTGTGTGACCGGTAGCTTGACCGGTACTGATAATCATCTTAACCGACATTGTATCCGACGCTAGAAAGCATATGTCAGTTCTAATGCATACCTCGCGTGTGGCCTGATATTGGGTGGATTAGTAAATCGATTTTGGGCCTGGAACTGTAACCTACCTCCTTGACGCTTCCCTAGACCTTTTAATGTCCGAAGATAGACAAGTAACCTCTCCGCCCATTCCCTTGATTTGGGCTTTCCTCATGCACCGGTCAACGACATCTTGGAAGGAAGAGACCTTGTCAAGCGAAACGAAGAACGCTTTGGAGACAGACAAGTACGAAGAGGGGCCTTTCGTTAGCGTAGCATCTAGTGGACAGGAACCGTGCTCGCAGCTGGATATGGGACGGCAAACTTTCAGATACTCGACCATATCGATCTGATATACTTTGGGTATCGCGACGTCTGCAAGATAGGAAACGAAGCTGCGAATGAAATCTACCAATGAGAATGTAAAAACCAAATGAAAATGGAGTTGAATGAGGTACAGACCATTGAGCGTTGCCCTGATATGCCCCGTATGCGTACGCAAGTCCCATACGGATTGCGTAAACATCTAGGCTCATCGTCAACGACACCGCAGTAGTAACACAACGGGCCTTACCTGATGGTGGTGGCGCTATGCAGTAAGATGGGCATTAATGTCTTCGCTTTGCATGTGTAACAATTCGGAGGTCGCTGTCGACGGAAGAGATCTTTTCTTGAGTTCTGGCCGCGTTCTCTATGGCATGGAGAGCATTCAAGTATTGGTGAATGGTAGCATCATTGTACAGACCCTATTTTCGAGTACTGCGGTCTACGATTTGGCGAAGAGTATTAGCTCTGTTTGGCATGTGAACTTGTGGAATATGCCTCTCGCAGAAAGGAATTATTTGCTTGGATGCTAATGACGTCACAACTTCAGGATGTGACATTGGAAAGTCACCGGTCCCGGTCACCTTTCGTCTCCTGGTCATTGTGGCGTTGCAGGAGGCAGTGTCGAGGGCGAGTGAGGCAGAGGTCGGAAGTTGCCGAGCTGAGTCAACCTCCAATGGCTTATCTACACCTGGATCCTGACCCAGTTCGTCAATAGGTGGAGCAATGGGAACGGGTAGCCGTGATGGAAATCGCACGGAAGATGTGACGGCGTCCTGAACCCTGCATCAGTAAATTAGACAAAATCTTATTTGTCTAATTCCGTCTAATTTTAGCTTATGGTGCTTATTTTTCCCACCCTTGGCTGCAGTTAGCCGAGTTGGACCTTTCAGGGGGTGTTTCCTTGTAGGGTGGAAATAACCTCTGAGGTCCAAGTATTGGCTGCACGCTGTACCAACTCCAGAATAGGTAACACAACCATCCCCAACCATTCCTCTACCCTCTTGGTGATAGATTGAGACTACAAGCACATCACCTGGCAAGTATCATTTAACAATCCTCTGCATTTATACTGCCTATATTATTTTCATTGAATTACCCTAGGATATTCTATCATCAGTCCATGCTCATCCACCAGAGGAATTTTGCATCTCCCCATTAATTTATTCAAATACATAGTGAGTTCAGTGTCATCTTCTACTCCCCTACATCATCTGTGCTTTACAGCCTATCTGGTGCTTTAGTTGGAGGAATCCATTCATTGTTTTCTATTTACCATTCATAAACCAGCTTCCTGAGCAGCTCAATCATGTCATAAGTCATACTTTGCACTTGTATTTTATTCTCACTATACTGTCACTGTTCATATTCATCATTCTATATTTGCCAACTTTGAACTCATTCCAAAAAGATCAACAATGTTCAGGGCATTATTAGAACTGCCAGCCCAGATAGCCTCTACAAATCACAACAAAACCAAAGAGAGTGACAACAACAGTAATAGCAATAACAACAACAATAGTGACCACAACAACAGTGATGACTGAAATGGAACAACCACTACTCATAGTTGTAAACATAAATGTCAGCCTCTATATCCTAAAAAGGGGGGAAACATAGTGGAGTAGAAGGGAGGTATTAGATGTCTTTGATGATGAAGGTTGTGACTTGCTTCAAGGGTGAATGACTTCATCATATCACAGTTGATGTTCTTATCAAACTGAGCAAGGGTGGCTTCATAGACTTCAGATGGTCATTGTAAAGATCAAGTGAATAAAGCTGGGGGCCTTTATCAACAGGATTGCTCTATTAAATACTACCTACTACAAAGCATGGACCATATGACATCACTATATGAAGGAGAGGCATGTACTAGCATGTGTACTACATGAGGTGGACTAGAGTGTTCTATGATGTCAATAAGTAGCAGCATCAGTCTAGACAAGAGAATATGTCATGGTCCAGACCATGACTGTTACAAACCTAATAAAGTCTTGATGACTTAGATGTCTTTCTTTCGCTTTCGACAGACATAAGCCAGGTCACATGACTAACAACGTGACTCATCACATGATGATGAAGATCACATGATCTAGAAGAGACCGAATCCTTGTGACAAGTGTCGCATCCCTTGGGCACCACTAGCCCGTCTCCACTTTCCTTATACGTGGGGCACTGCTCTTTAATCCCCGTCTAGTGCAACCGGCACCGACATCAGAAGTTACGACACACACGAGTATTTAATCTCTGTTCCTTCTCTTCTATTTCAGAAGGCACTGCCTTTATTGGTTCTGAAGACCCTTGATGCATGACGCATCCACATACCTTACTTATCGCCCAATAGCGAATTATGCTCTTATGGTACGATTCTTAGAAATATGTTTATGGTAGATATGCCACAACATGTACACACACCCTGTATGAATATATATACCAGGCTACTTTGCTGAGGACAACTCCTCAGTTAAAGTAGTTTGGTGGTGCAGACCTCTAAAGTCAACACACCCTGAGCTTCATTACTCAGTTTCCCCTTTTCTTCAAAAGTCATTGTTTGGCTTTTCCGTTTCAATGACATCATTGATTGCATAAATAGAATGAACTATGAACTCGCAATGAGGCATCTAGCCAAACATGAGGTGAAGGTGTGGATGACAGGTGTGAAACACAGGGAGACAAGGGTCTAGCCTAGATTCACAACAATGACAATGGCTGCAACAGCAACTACTCTATCAAATCTTACCCCATGGTCTATGAACTTCATCAGCCTGGTAACTGCCAGCCTTGCTATCCTGAAATCATAGACCTCTCTGCCTTCCACTCTCAGCCTTCCTACACTGTCAGATCATACACCTGTATTAACCACAGTAAGAGCTACCAGGTGCATATGTATCCTCTGAATGTACAGGGCCATTAACATGATGTTTAGTGCTGTCTATTACATCAGGAGAGGCACATTGGAGAGGGTTTGAACCAGGTTGTGTGGTGCAACCATAGTAATATACAGCAAGGCCATAAGGTAAGCCATTATAGGTGCTAGGAAGCTGTACATCAGGTCCCTTGGATATGCTTGTTATGCCACCAGAAGATATGTCTATCAATGCCTGGATAATATAAGAGGGGAGGTGATAAGGAGGTTGGTGTTGTATACAATTAAACATCAGTGGGAGAGGGGTAGTGCTTTGAATTTCTAGAGCACATCCTTCTTCAGCAGTGAGGATGTTTGCAGAGGTGGACAGCATATCAGGCTGTTCAGTGGCATTGACTGATGCATGCTGAAACCTCCTGCATTGGCTAAATAGATCCATTCTATCTTCCTTACCAACCTCAGATTTACTGCTCTTGGTGACAATAGTAGGCCTTGAGTGACTTGAAGCAGTGTGTGGTTGCTGAGTGATCAGAGTGATTATATGAGTTAATATGATTACTACAAAGATGAAGGGATTATGAACCAGACAAGGCACACTAGTGTAACACCTCATTACTTTCATGCTTCAGACCTTGAAGCAATAGCAAGAACAGGCATAGATTCATTGCCTAAACCACTATACTTCAAAAAGTATTAGGATTCTAGTGATCTATCTGAAGAAAGCCCCTATCCTGATCTTATCTTATCTCAGCAATCTCCACTATCTTATCAGATACTGCAAGACTGCAAGACTTGATCTTGTCTGAAGGGACTTAGACATTTCTCTCTCTCTTTTCCCTTTTGTACTAGTTGATATGTGTACAGATTGGATCTCCCAATCCAGATCTCATATAACCACATTGGTTAACACTGCACAGTATGTTCTCACGATTATCTCTACTCCTTCCATTCTATAGCTATGAGTATACTTCCCTTCTGATTAGAATAATCTATTCTTGTTATTCAGCTATGTATAGAAATCTATGCTTATCTATAACTCACTATAATGCCTTATGCACAGCCTTGATGGTACCAATTCTGAATTACCCTTTTAGTATTATTAGTCATCATATACAGCCATCTTACTTTGTCTATATAAATCCTAGGAGCTTGACTGGCTAAACCCCAGTCTTGCTTACTTAGATCTCACCTGCACAACCAGTGCTCTATTAGTCAGACTCACTAAACTCCCTCTCCATTGCTGACAAGACATCACTAGGCTTTTTGATAAAGTCTCTCTTGAAGATTTAAAGAAGTCTTTCTATTTCAACTAGCAGGTGTAATGATTGCCATCATTATCACTTCCACATAATGGCATATGAAGAAGAAAGATTAGATTTCGATTATCTTATCTTATCTTATCATGACAATCTCCGAAGATAATCACACAATTACATGTCCTGATCTTATCAGCAACACTTAGAAGAATCCTAGAAAGATAGAAGAGAGATCACTCTATCTCCACTACCAGAAGTGAGATCTGAGATCTCTAGAAGAAGATCCCATTGTAGTTGGATCATAGATGAAGAAGATCAGATCATAGATTGATCCTAGGACTTAGAAGCAGCACATGAGGTTGCCACAAGGTTAGATAGAAGGTAGAGCCTTCTCTTCCATTTGATGGATATGAGGAGAACACATGTTCTCTTATCAGAAGGACACTGACATAGCCATAGGATAGTCACAATGGTACAATACAGTATTTACCATATGAGGTCATACACAGCCTCATCAGAAGATGTATATAAGAAGTAGGGCTAGCAGTAGATGCCCTCCAGTCTTGTTTACTTGGATCTTACGGTCTATGGCCTCTATTGTCTAGTCAGACTCCTGACAATAGCTAAGTGGAGTTGCTTACTCAACTACTCTCTGTTACAAACTCAAAGTTCATTGACTGAACTTAGACATCTTCACACTCTCGAATGACATAAGCCAAGTCATGTGACTAACAATGTGACTCATCATATGATGATCAAGGTCACCTGACCTAGAAGAGAGCTGAACCCCTCGCGACAAGTGTCACACCTTTAGGCACCATTAGCCCATTCTACTCTTTCCTTATACATGAGGCACTGCTCTTTCATCTCCACTTGGTACTACAAGCACTGACAACAGAAGTTTCTGATCCATGAGTATTTAATTTCCATTGCTTCTCTTCCATTTCAGAAGGCACTGCCTTATTGCTTCCAAAAAACCCTTGATGCACAATACATCCTCATGTTATACTTATTGCCCAATAGCGAATTATGCTTGTATGGTACGACTCTAAGAATTATGATTTTAGAAATATGCATACACATGTACAAACACTACCTATGAATATATAAACCAGGATGCTTTGCTGAGGATGACCTCTCAGTGAAAGTATCTTAGTGGTGCAGACCTTTAAGAGTCAATCTCTGAGACCTTTACTCAGTTCTCTCACATCCCCTCTCAAAAGTCACAGATTGGCTTTTCTGTTTCACTATACTTTGACTACCTACTTCATCATCATCAATGGACTTTGCTGAAGGCCACCCAGAAGACCAGAAGCTACCAACATAGGATAATTAAAGAAGTAACATCTGTCAGAAGTGTTACAAATCCAATAAAGTCTTGATGACTTAGACGTTTTTCTTTGCTTTCGACTGATATAAGCCAGGTCACGTGACTAACCCCATGACACATCACATGATGATGAAGATCACATGATCTAGAAGAGACCAAATCCTTCACAACAAGTGTCGCACCCTTGGGTACCATTAGCCTATTTCCACTTTCTATATATGTGGGGCACTGCCCTTTAATCTCTGTCCAGTGCTAGAAGCTCCAATATCAGAAGTAATCACATACACGACTATTTAATCTCCATTCCTTCTCTTCTATTTCAGAAGGCACTGCCTTTATTGGTTCCAAAGACCCTTGATGCACAATGCATCCTCATGTTTTACTTATCACCCAATGGCACATTATGCTCACATGGTACGATTCCTAGAATTACGTTTATGGTAGTTATGCCACAACATGTACATACAAAGCTATGAATATATAAGCTGGGTTGCTCTGCTGAGGACAATTCCTCAGTTAGAGTAACTTGGCAGTACTGACTTGACGTCAACTCTGAGTCCTCTACTTGACCTCTTCTACTAAAAGTCATAGTTGACTTTTTTGTTTCAAGACCATGACGTCATTGATAGCATAAATAGAAACGAACATGAACTCATGGTGAGGCATCTAGCCAAACATGAGGTGTAGGTGTGGATGACAGATGTGAAACATGGGAAGACAAAGGTCTAGGCTGGTTTCACAACAATAACCAGGGTGCTATTTTTATTGCATATAACCCTGTGACTGAAAAGTGATCAAAACATATTAGATTGCCCTACCACTTTGTCCATGATGCTATTGACTCACAAG